>JBDPZO010000009.1:4813196-5097581 GCA_039877585.1 Heterodera filipjevi | reverse complement strand
TCAATGGTAGCTTAACTTTTTGTTTTTTAGTTTGTACTGGGCTTGCCATCTAATGTTTAAACTTTAAAGAATTACAACTAGAAAATTAAGTGGCATTTCAAAAAAAAATAAAAAAAAATGTCAAAAGGACAGAAAAATTTTTGTGACAGCTTTATTTGTTTTTTTCTTTTTGGCTTGGGGCCGAAACGTGGGGGCCGAATCGTGGGGGCCGAAACGTGTGTGGCCCCTCGCGCTACATTCTTGCCAATAATTGAAGAATTTGTGGTGCCTGGATTCACCATACATTCCGATCAATGGGCTACATACATGGGTGTGCGATTGCGGCCATCCCTGTCATCCCGCCGTACCTCCATCAATCCGTTAACCATACAATCCATTCGTGGGTCCTATTATCGGCCCATATGAACCATGTGAAATGTTTTGGAAGAATCTGAAAATGAAGTTCAAGGCATTGTCTGGATCAATCATGCGTGAGCAACATTTGCAAAACTGAAAAATTTGAATTTTTTGAAAATGTTCAAATCCGGATTCGAAATTGTTCGAATGGATGCCGAATCGTGATCAGCGACCACGAAAACCAACCCCTAGTTTTTTGGACTTTTATTCCCTTTTTTTGAGGGACCAATAATCTGCACAATTACCATGTGTAGGGGGGGGGGGAACTTTTCGAGGGTAGAAGGGAAGTAAACCCAAAATGGAAAATTACTGCACACAAAAACATTTATTGTGCAAAACAATTTTTCTATCAATGCAATAAAAATAACGAACATATGTAATGAATTTCATCAAATACATAATATTAATAGTGAATTTCATCAAATACATATTATTAGGACTTATGTCCCTAGTGATCAGTTTCAGCTGCTCAGTGACCAGTGCCCATGCAAATATTTGTCAAGTCCGCCACATTATTCTTCAACAGACTCTCTTTGAGCTTTATGGACTCGACGACTTGACGAAGCGGACGGTCCAACACACTCGCGAATGGTCGTCCAAATTCTTTTGAAAAAACTCCTAAAAATAATTGACCAGTACAAATAGCTATCACGAATTTGGATGAATTGGTTGCGGTGCTTGATACACAGCTCGCCTTTTTGTCCAATCGACCGTTTGGTAATCATTATATCAAGCCATACAATGAAAATACCCAATACCTAGGTTTTTCGAAGAAAAGGTTTCCACTATAAGCACCATCAAAGAAAAAAAAAAAACCGGAACAAGGTCGGATTCGGGTTGGATAAGTCCAAACTGTTGGTTTCAGAATCCGGCTCAAATGGGGCCTTGAATTTTGCAGCCACAGCCAAAATCTGACATTTGTGGCCGGCCCGACTTTTGCGATCTGATTTTTGCTGTCCCCTACATTCGCGGCTCCAGCCAAAACCGACTTTTGGCGGCCGACCAAATAAGGGCTTATTTCAAAAAATACAAAAATTAAGCATTGCGGATACAAAATTTCTTTTGCTGATCAAAAATAGTTAAAAACATAGTACATAGAAAGGTTGCGATTTAAAAGTTTATTTTATTTTTTCTGAAATGAGCCTTTTTGGGTGGAACCACAAATGACGGGCCGCAAAAAGCGGGCCGCAATGCCGGATTTTGGCTGTGGCCGCAAATGGCAGAACACGCTCAGAATCAGGAATTAAAATCCGTAGTCCGAAAATAATATTTTTTTTCGTCCGAAATTGACCCACCATCACTTCGTCAGCTTTGGCACTCGAAGCAAGCCGGTCGTTGCACTCTTCATGCAGCTTCGGAACAAACTGCTGTTGACACCCCCACTTCTCGACAGCAGTGCCAAATTGTTCTTGAAAAATTCCCATGCAAATTGTTGACCGCACACCATCGGTGCCTTTTGCGCTCCCGCGAACAAATAGTCAAGGTCCTGGTCACCCACTTTGCCCTGAATGGCGCCATAGTGAAAAATCTCTTCGACATTTTCAAATCCGAACAATGTGCGAGTGCTAAAGAAAAAAGCGGTAATTCGATTGTGGTTATAACCCACGTTTCGACACATAATGAATAATAGTCAATAAATCTAAAAACCACCGAAGCAAATTTCCCCAAATTTCAAAAAAAATTTCAAGCATTAAATATAAAAAATTCTATTACAAAACCAATTTTCCTTGTTCCTGTTTGAAATTTTTTTTTTCGTAATTTATAGCGAAGATTGTGGTTCATTCTATATGACATTTTGTTAATTTTTATATATTCCCGTTGCAATTATAATATCTTGTTTATTTTATACAAATAGTTTTTTTAACAATAAAAAAATTAGTTCGAAAACGAGGTGACCCCTTCGTTTGTCTCCCCAATCATTGCCCGATCAGTCCCTTAAGTCAGTGCTATTTGCTTACCAATTATGCTGCCAGCTCCACTTGGGCATAATTGGAAGTCTCCAATAAATGTTTGAGCGACGCAATGATTTTCTCATCATTTGTTGCGCCGACGCTCGGAAAATGAGTCACGCAAGTCGGGCACAACTTCGACGCCTTTCTCGACGAGGGCATTGAATTTGGACAGTGCCATTTGAATGGTCGGCTGATGGCGAAAGTTGACCAAACGGCTGAGAATCAGGGCACGAAGACGGCCATTGTGCATGTCTTGAGGGGAAAAAAGGCATGGCAAACTGAATGGCACGGGAGAAGAAAGCCTTAATGCATTGTGCCCATTTTGCCAACCCAACCAACCTTCGCCCTCCTTTGGCTCCAGCCAATTTGGCCGCGACCGGCCAACCACTTGGCACACAAGTGCTCAAAGCGGTCCAACAATTTACGGTCCGTCTCCAATTTTTCAATGCATGTGCAATGCTGCCAATGCCCGAGTCAATGGCCGACCAAACGAAGTAATCCTCCTCATCACGGACACAAAGAAGAGTTGAAGAAAACGGAACAATTCCACATGGTTCGATTTGACAAGCTAAAAAGGTTTGTAATCCCAATCATGGGACAAACAAAAGCAAGCCATTCGTGACCAAGTGCGCCCCCGGACTTGACGCAAAAATCAAATGTACTTTTAAGAAAAATTCGGGCTTTTTGAAATTTTTTTATTGTAATCTTCATTTTGATCGGTAATGTTGCTTTTGTAGTAGCACGAACAAAAAGTCTTTAGATTTCGTCTCCTAATTTCATTTCTGTTATGGACCAAATTTTAGACTATTGCTTTTGACTAATACCTCCCTCAAAATAAAAATCTGGATTATGAAAAAGAAAATAACACTCCCAAGGTGCAATCTGAAGGGGTTGAATAAACTGACGGCGTAAAGGTCACTGGCGATTGGTAACGGTCCACACGCCGAGTTCACGACGGTTAATCGCGTCCAGCACGCCTCCAACATTGGCTGCGAGTATTGGACACGGAAGAAGGAGGAGAAGTCGGAGTTGACCTAATTGGTAATAAATGTTTTTTTTGTTGTCGTCTCAATTTGTCCATTTTTTTATTCATTCACTCACTTTGACCCATTCATTCGCTTTTGAAACATCCCGCTTGGGTATCTACATGTAAGATTCGAACTGAGACGCCTCCGCGCAGACGGGTATAACTAAAGATTTCATGGTAAACAATGGTTGGTCTAATTACACATGCACGGGTTCATTTCGAAGTGATGTCTACATGTAAGATTCGAACTGAGACGCCTCCGCGCAGACGGGTGTATAACTAAGGATTTCATGGTAAACAATGGTTGGTCTAATTACGCATGCACGGGTTCATTTCGAAGTGACGTATCTACATGTAAGATTCGAACTGAGACGCCTCCGCGCAGACGGGTGTATAACTAAAGATTTCATGGTAAACAATGGTTGGTCTAATTACACATTTACGGGTTCCTTTCGAAGTGACGTATCTACATGTAAGATTCGAACTGAGACGCCTCCGCGCAGACGGTGTATAACTAAAGATTTCATGGTAAACAATGGTTGGTCTAATTACCACGCAGGGTTCATTTTCGAAGTCACGTATCACATGTAAGATTCGAACTGAGACGCCTCCGCGCAGACGGGTGTATAACTAAAGATTTCATGGTAAACAATGTGTGGGTGGTGCCCGGCTTCACTTTGCTCGTTTTTAATAGAAACTTGAGAATAAAATGCCTCAGTCACCGCGGGGAGATGGTAAAACTGATCACAAAAATAAATAATTAAAAATATTTTAAATAAATTAAATTTTTAATTACCTATGACCAATACAAATGTGTTTAATTTGCTCACCTTTAAGTTGTCCCTCCCGAGTTGGCGATGGGCACTCCGAGTACAAGCGCATTGGTCGGGAGAAGAAAAGCGCGGTCGCCTAATTTGGCAGCAGAAATTGGACGGGACAGTTTATGCCGTGGGCCAGAAGAGGAGGAAAGGCGAGCGGAACGGAGACGACAAGCGGAAGAGCGGAAAAAGGCGGAACAGGAAGAAGCGGAAAAGGTGAAAAGAAACAACAAATAAAATAATAATAATAATATTTGGAAATACAAAAATAAATAATTTTGCAATGCAAAAAAGCGCAAAATTCAATTAAAATATATTCGGAATAATTATTAAAGATGATTAATTACTTCAATTTGACATTTAGGCCAAACAGCTGCTGAAGAAGGACAAGAGTTTTTCGAGCAGTATCAGCAGCAGCAGTGAAGATGAGGACGAGCGGAGTAAAGGCGGCGGAGTGGTGACGGAAAGGGCGCCGAAAAACTCCAACAAACGGACGGCCATTGTGACGGAAAGGACACCGCTGGTGGAGGGAGAACAACGCCAACAAACGCAGCAACACCAACAGCAGCAGGACGAAACGGCGAAGCGGAAACATAGCAAAGGCAAAGGCGACGAAAAGGGCATTAAAATGGGTGAAAATGGAAATGATTTTTCAGAAAAGACGCCGCCGGGAAAGGCAAATGGCACCGCTGCGTCGTCGACAAGGAATGTGACGCCGCCGGGGAGGAATCGGCCGACGCCGCCGGGCCGGGCCGGAAATGGAGGCGGCAAACAGCCGCTGCAAAGGCAGGACGAAGCGGAGGAGGAGTGAATGGACTGATCTTCGAACTTCAAAACGGATCTGATGATTAGCATAGAGGTGCTAGGCAGCCCAAAAAAACGGCCAGAGACATAACGTCACCTAAAAAATTTAAAAAACCTTGATTTTTTTCAGAAAAAAAACTTGGATAACTTCCAAAAAACATCAACATTTATTTTAAAAACAAAAAAAAGTTTACGGAGACGTTATGTCTCGTCGACATCTTGGGGGGCGACATTGGCGCAAGCAAGCACCGACTTAAGGCTTTCTGCAGAAACAATTTTCGCACTTGTGTAGCCTAGGGTGCCCGCTTTGAATCACGGGGGTGGGGACCCTTGATTTTTTTAAAATTTTGCCCACAAATTTTCTGTCTTAAAAAACCAAAAGGGCCCCCCCCCCCCTATAGTTTTCGAAGCGGGCACCCTAGGCTACACAAGTGCCCTTTTTCAAAAAATTTTCAATGATGTATGTTATTTGAGTTTACTCACTTTCCTTTTTTCCCCATATTCACTTCTTTCCAGCTGATCTAAAAAGCGCATGCGTGGTCTCGGCCTGTCCGTAACACGTGTGCGCATGACACAATATAAACAATTCGTATGACTAACAGAAACTTCAAAGGAATTCTCAAAAAAGCACTTAAAGATCAGGAAAGCGGTGAATGGAATTGCAATTGATTAATGAATAAAATTTGCTCGCCAAATTATGGCAATGAATGTTTAAGCAAAGGAAAAAAAGATGTTACCAAAAAGTCCATTTTTGGTTAAAATCATATGCTTTGGTATCCATAACTGTTAGAAAATTCCCCGCCAATTTGTCTGATGACATTGCTTTGGTCGCGAGGCTAAACGAAGCATTTGACATTTATTCAAATTGTTTTCCATGTTCTGAGAGAGAGAAAAATAATTAATCGTTCATTGTGAAATTTGTCATTCAATTTTGGGTGTTATAAAAAAAAAAGAATGAATGAGTTGCATAAATATAATATCGTCCGATCGGGTGGGACAAAAGTGTCCGGTTAAGTGACTGTAGCCCCTGGAAAAATATTAAGATGAATCCAAAAATTGAAGTGTTTAATTTTAAATCAGCAAAGGAAAACATGCATATAAAGACAGTTTGCAAAAATAATTTTTGTTCTATTATTATTAGTGTTAGGAAAATTTGATTTCCCGGACCCGGAAGCGGATTTCAACGCGTCAAAATCATTCAAAAATGACGCCAAACCTGGCGAGGTTGAATTTACATTTGTTCTTCAATTACTTTTAAATTATCAAAATAAATTGACCTTTTTTATTTCTGTTCCAAAAGTTCATTTTGATCAGGGCCTCAAGATGAAAATTTTCAAAAGTCTCATTCGGCAGGTAAAAAAGATTCCTTTCGGGTCAAACAACCTCATTTAAAAAAATTTTATTCAAAAGGCGAAAAAATAGTAAAAGGGGACCGGTGGTGCCGACAGGCGCCGAAATTTTGAAAATTATTAGCCTATTAATTAACAGATTTTCGCCAAAATTGGTCATTAATTGGAATACAAAATTTCGAGTAGTCATAACTTTTCCCAGATGAACCCATTTGCTTTTAATTTATTTTGGTGCTATTTCCCATTAAATTCTTACCTCTACATTTTGAGCTGGATCAGGAAAATCCGGAAATCCGGCTTTTTTCAAGACGCCGGAACCGGATTTTCGTTTCAAAAATTTACCGGCGAGATTTTCTAGATAATCCGGAACAATCCGGTGAGGCCCAAAAAACCCGGATTCCGGAAAAATCCGGCCGGATCCCAATCCGGTTCCTAGCACTAATTATTTTACGTTCAAACACAGAAAACTTTTCTCTTTGGGCAATTAAAAAAAAATTCATTTTAGCGTAACTTTAGTGCTGATCAAAAAAAATAACAACACCGACTCGTTCAGACCGTGGTGAGTCGAAGTGAAAAAGTGCAAAATATGCTGAATTTTCGTAAGTTATAGCAATTTTGGTCATAACTTTGAAAAAAACAAAAATATTTTCTGAAATTTAGCAAGCTAATAGAAACAAGTAAGAGCTATCGTATGATACAAAGATTAATTAATTTGGTTGCGTCTGAGCAAAGTTATGACATGATTTACTCGAAAATTCAGCATATTTGCACTTTTGTCACTTCGCCCGCATCTGCACTTTTGTCACTTCGACCTAGCACCGTTCAGACAACTCCTTCATTCATAGGAATTTTCGCTTCCTCAGGCGAACGAGTGTCTTTTCCAGCAGTTGTCCTAGTAATATGAATTTTTTCAGATTTCTTGCCCAAAGGAAAATGATTTGTATTTGATGTTTTGAACGTATAATAAATGGAACAGCAAAATTGGGCCATTTTCGGGAAATTTTTTAAGTTTGTGGGGTGAAAATGTCAGTAACATTGAATTTTTGGAGTGGGTTTTTCTAAAAAAAAAAAAAATCCTGTTTTGCAAGTTACACATAGGCCTCCTAACTTTGACTTCCAAGTTGCAAAAATTATTTAATTTGTGTATCAGTCTATGAGATGGCAACAATACATAATGGGAAAGGTTCGAGCCCGATCCATTACAGAGACATTTTTATAAATTCTTTAAAAATTATAAAAACATGAAAAATACATTTTCAATAATAATTTTTGAATTTCTTTCATATTTTTGTTATTATTCGAAAACTTCTGTAGGAAGTTTTTATAAGCAATTATTAAGCAAAAATATGACTTATTGATATAAATTTTCATCAGGATAAAGAATTTTCCCAGGAAGCGATTTCTTGAATTTTGGATAGGCTTGTATTTGGGGATTTTCTGAGTAAAGATTATAAAAAATGTAAGAAATTAAAATTCTGTTAAATAATAAAAATAAACTAAAAGAATTAGGTAATTTGGGGAAGAAAATCAGAAAGAGGCATCAAAGCTAACAAGAATTTAAGATTTTTTTTCAAAAACTTCTCACATAAAGATAAATTTTTATACGTTTTTAATCGATATATATAGCTACTGAAATTTTTCTTCGGGTCGGAATCGAAAAATTTCCGCTGGGAGGGCCCTAAGTAAATTGGAATGTTATTAAATTTTTGTAAGCGACCCTGAAGCGCTGTCGGAAAAACTAGGCCTGCCTGCTCCTACAACCTAACCTTTCAGCACCAAAAGTTCATCAGTGCCATTGCGCAGGCGTAGCCAGGGATAGTTGATGAAAAAAATTTTTAAATTCCAAAAATTCTCGAACTAGGCCTCCCCGACGGATTCCGGTCTTGATTTGCGCTCAGCGGGACAGCTCAGTCCCAGTCCTATAACTCGCCAAAAATTGACCGAAGCCAAAAATTTTTCTGGGAATTATTGTAGAATTTTTCAAGTGCTGTTGAATAATCTACAGGGGACGAAAAATATCCAAAAATTTTAAGCTAAGCCCCATAAAAAAGTTCATGGACACTTTATTGGGGCAAAAAAAAAGAAAGCATTTCAGGGCCTATATAGTTGCTAAACACGAATATAGACTTTATCTTGTGTTTCAAAATTTGGGGAGTGGAAAAAAATTTTTAGGAAAAATTCTCGTTTTGCCATCGGAAATTTGGTAATAATTTAAAAAACATAACATTCTAACAAGAAGACTAATTTGAATCAAATAAAGCTCATAAAATGCAAAAAAAAAAACGCGGAGTTACGATACCACTAACGCATAAATGAATGACTATTTCCCAGTTCGAAGGTTCTTCGCGGAAAAGACTTGGACAGTGAACAAAAACGACCAAAAATGAAAAGAACATTCGAGAGAGAAAATGGCCATTCAAAAAGGCAGGGACGAGAAGAAAGCATACCAAAATAATACCATTCATTTCTTTCCTGAAATTAATTTATTTAAAAATTCAATAGGAAACAAAAGAAAAGGCACAAATCCAAAGAAAAAAAAGCCAATTAAAAAAATGAAAAAAATCAAATCAACAATATCGTCGCAAGTGTTCACGGTGAGAATGTCGATTTGTGCCAAGACATCGATCTCCAGTGCGCCCCAGGCGTCGTTGTTCTGGTGCGGGATAATGATCCTCCGCATTCCGGAGTTCACCGCCACGAGGGTTTTCTGGCCAATGCTCCCGACGAACAGCACATCACCATCAGCAGTAATGCTTCCCGTGAGCACCGTGTCCATTCTCAAACACCGTCGTTCGGCGAGTGAGGTAATGGAGGCAACGGCCGCTGCTCCACCGATGTGCCGGTACTCCACACACCTGGCACAACGCTGAACTCAAGGCCCGACGTGCCGAAGACCCCAACAGCTCCGTCATGTCTTTGCATGTAGAGGTCTCGTGCCACTTCATATGTTAGGATACCAAGATAAAAAACAAAATGGAAAAGGCATAATTAAATTACGTGGGAGTCGGGTTCAAAGAGTCCAATGGGCGTAATCCCCGGTGCGGTGTTCCCGCGGCGTTTTTTGGTGATGACTCCTTCCAGAACACCTTCAACAACAGTTGAAGCATACCAAACTGCGCTTTATTTCCCTAAAGCTGGTTCACTTACCACCAAGGACGTCACCAACACAAACACCGATCGCCACTCCGGGTTTGTATGGGATAACACCCTGCGGCGGGAGTCCAGGCGGGGTGGCAATTTCAGGGTGTCTGTTTTGGGTGTGGCGTCGGAATGCCCTTTCCGTCGTGCACCCCATGGTACACTGCCTAAATAATGTTCTATTCAATTTTATTTTTATACCTTTTTTTTTGATTTATCGTATTTACGTTTAATTCAATTCATATACCGTACTACTTTGTAATTTTGCTCTTTATTATTTCTCTTTAAAGGGACTCCCTTATTGCAAATTTTTTACAGGTCGGCTGACATTCCTGATGTGTACATACCAGGGATGCCGCCGATCTCAGATTTGAAAAATCGGAAATCGGAAAACCGGTCCAAAAATCATCGGAAAATCGGAAATTTTTTTTCTACAAAATTACACCGGGGAAAATTTTTTGAAATTTTGATGTATTTTGGTCAAAGATTTTGATCAAAAAAGTTTATTTTTGGAGTAAATTTTGAGAAAACATAGGCGAACGGTGTCTGGTGACCGGGGAAAATTTTTTGAAATTTTGATGTATTTTGGTCAAAGATTTTGATCAAAAAAGCTTAATTTTTGGAGTAAATTCTGAGAAAATTCAAAAATTAATTCCGATTTTTTTCCGATTTTTCCCCAAAAATATCGGAATTCCGATGCCTCAAATTTTTCTCGGAAATCGGCGGCATCCCTGGTACATATACATAAATATAATAGCGATTAAATCGGCAATACAACAAAATATGGGTAACAATACAGACAAAGGTAGAACAACACATATGTAACATTATGAAGTCAAATAATGGGGTTAATTCCTCTGTTGAATAATTCTCGTCCAATGGGTCCAATCCGCTTGTTGCTTCTATGTTGTCGCCTGTTAATCAGTGCTGTTCGGGACCAAGAATTTTTCGGGACTCGGGATCGGGACCGGGACCGGGACTAGACACCGGGACTCGGGACCATTTCGGGACCGGGACTTCATAAGCCAATTTTAGGGGGTGTGTTTTTGAAAAATTTTGAAGAAAAAATTTTTGTTATGTGAATAATAATTTATCTTTCAACTGTTTCTTCATCCTCAGAATTGTTGCTTGAATTTTTGTTTTTGTACTTAAAATTCCAGATCCTTCCATTTAATCTGATTACTAAACATTTAAGAATAGTTAAGGGAAGCATGATTTAAAAATATCGAAATTAGTCATTTAGCACAGGGTGGCCATCGAAAATTTTGCAAAATAAGGACATCGAATGTTAAAAATAAGGATTTGGGGTCCAAAATAAGGACATTTTTTAAAACGCGATTTCAAAGTTTTAAAATCATTTTTATTCAAGAAAATCAACTGTTTGTAGCATATTTGTTCCTTATGGCAATATTTTTTAGATGTTAGGCTTTGAAATAAGACTTCATTTTTAATTTCGAAAAAGGAAGGGTCGGCGGTGCCGATAGGCGCCGCCGGGGAAATTTTTGAAAATTGGTTGTATTTTGGTAACAGTTTTGCACAAAAAATTACCAAATTTCTAATACTTTTCTAAATAAATTTTAATAAAACATAGGCGAAAAAGGGTCCGGTGGAGCCGCCAGGCGCCACCGGAAATTTTTTTTTTGAAAATTATGGCCCTTTTGTTATCAGATTTTCTCAAAAGGTGGTCAATTTTGTGTCCTTTTTTGAAAAATTTTTAAAAGGTAGAGAGAGTATCCGGCGGTGCCGACAGGCGCCGCCGGGAAAATTTTTAAAAAATAATAACGAAATCGCTTCAAAAAATTGTAAAAAACAACCATTTTTCTAATTTTTTTACCTCAGAGTAAGAAATAAGGAAAAATAAGGATCATAGGCTCAAATAAGGACGAATCTTAGAAATAAGGACAAATGGCCACCCTGATTTAGCATAATTAGAATAATATCATCAAACATAAAATTTGAAGAATTCTTGTCGATAATTTTTATAAAATTTGAAGAATTCTTGTCGATAATTTTTATTTCAAAAGATAATCCAGTACTGAAAATTTTCTTTATATCCTTAACACTTTCTGGTCCATAAGTCAATCTTTAGGGGTGTAAAAAAGTCCCGAAAACCGGGACTAAAACACCGGGACTCGGGACCGGGATCGGGACCAAAAAAAACCGGGAAAATCCCGGTTTTCGGGACCGGGACCGGGACTCCCGAACAGCACTGCTGTTAATCCAATGAATCACTGCTGGCGCTGGCTCGGCTCCCGGACGCACTGTCGGTCTCATTGTCAAACGCGGTCCCAGACGCATTGTCAGATTCATTCCCGGACGCGTTGTCAGACTCGTTCCCAGATGCGTTGTCAGATTCATTCCCGGACGCGTTGTCAGCTTCATTCCCAGATGCGTTGTCGGATTCGTTCCCGGAGGCATTGTCAGACGCGGTCCCTGACGCGTTGTCGGACATGTTCCCGGTCATATTGGCGGTGGCTTCATTCCCTGCCGCGTTGTCGGACACATTCCCGGGCGTATTGGCGGTGACTTCATTCCCTGACGCGTTGTCGGATACGTTCCCGGTTGTATTGGCGGTGAATTCGCTTCCCGTTGGATAGTAGAGGTGCGCCGTGACTGATAAAACCCGTGAAGCGTGAACCGTGACCGTGAATTGACCCCGTGAACCGTGACCGTGATAGAAAAAACCCGTGAAATTCACGGTAACCGTGACCGTGAACCGTGAATTTTTTTTTAATTTTGATTTTTTTAATTTTTTTTTTTTGATTTTTTTTTAATTTAAATTCTGGGTTTTTAATAAGTAAATTGAATAGGTGGGGGGTCTACTGGGCCCAACCAATTTAGAAAAAATTCTTTGTCTTTTGACACTGCTTGTATTGGTACAAAAAATTGGGGACAAGTTTTTTGATGGTCGGAAATTAGTTTTTTTTCTCCCAAAAAGTGATTATGCCTGAAGATAAGTCATGACTTCATTAACAATTTTATTTATTTGAGAATAGCAAATCCATTCGGTTCTATTTCACTTTATGAGTCCAATCGACTTTTATGAGTCCAATCGCGGTTTATGAGTCCAATCAGAAATTATGAGTCCAATCAATATTTTATGAGTCCAATCAGAGTTTATGAGTCCAATCAATCTTTTATGAGTCCAATCATTTTTTTATGACTTGAGTCCAATAAAATGTCGCATTTCTAATTTATTTCACTATTGCTAAATGTCACAAATATGTAAGGCACAATTACAATGGGTATTGATATCTAATTTCTTCAAGAATATTTTGAAAAATTTTCGAGTTTCCATGAAAACGACGGAACATGTATTGGTAAAGATAAGTTGGTATGTAAACTTCTTTATTAAATGGAAAAGTAAAGTAATGCGAAAAAATTTGATTTTTTAAAATGAAATTCCAAAAAATTGATTGGACTCATAAACTCTGATTGGACTCATAAAATATTGATTGGACTCATAATTTCTGATTGGACTCATAATTTCTGATTGGACTCATAAACCGCGATTGGACTCATAAAAGTCGATTGGACTCATAAAGTGAAATAGAACCATCCATTCGACTGAATGATAGCAAATTTGCACAATAAACAAATTTTGATAAGAATCAGAAAACAATTGGTTAACCCACGTATAAGTCCAGCCACGGCGAGGGTACTGAGCACAGATTCCAACGTTGTCGTATTGGCACGGGTCCCATTTTTCGGAAACAAAACCGAAACGAAAAAGGTCGTCGTGAACGAAACACGAAACCGAAACGAAAAAGTAAATTTTCAAAAACCGAAAACGAAAAAATTTTTCCGGACGAAACGAAAAATCGAAAAAATACCAATTTCGACGAAACGAAAACGAAAAAACCGAAAATTTTTCACTGTATATTTTTCTTACCCGAAAATTCTAATCGCAATCTTTTTTAATAACCCCTAATTAGGGCGCCTTAATAAATTCTTAATTGGCGCTAAACTAACCAAAAAACTGTTCCATTGAAAAATTTTTTCCAAAATAAGAACTTCAATGGTCAATAATAAAATCAGGGCTCTCAAATGAAAATTTTCTAAAGCCTCATTTTGTTTCAAAAAACCTCATTTGGAAAAATTTTATTCAAAAAGCGAAAAAAAAAAGTAAAAGGGAGCCGGTGGTGCCGACAGGCGCCACCGGGGAAAATTTTGAAAATTCGGGTATGATTTATGAACAGATTTTTAAGCAAAGCAAATTTTTAAAAACCGAAACGAAACGAAACGAAAAACACGATTTTTAAAAATCTAAAACGAAACGAAAACGAAAAAACGCCAATGGACGAAAACGAAACCCAAAAAGTGCCGAAAAGCCGAAAACACGAAAACGAACTTTCGCACACCCCTGGTCTCAACATGGCGGGACGACGCATCATGGTAGCTTTCTTCCTCTTCTTCGTCCTCGTCTCTGTCTCAGTCCCGTTGTTGCGCACAACAGGAGTACGCCTTCTCGAACGGGTGGCGGAACGACGACGCGTTGACGCTCGACGAAGTGCGATGGCGGCTCGACGACATGACACGGCACCACGAGCTCTCTGAACAGCAAAAAATTAAGTCACTAAAATGTGGGTGTGTGGTTTTCGTTCACCGATTTTGATGCTGCATTTCGAGTCGACCGCCGCGTCTTTTTTTTCTCTTCGTTCCAGTGCCGCCGTTCACTGATGCTTTGTTGACACGGTCTGTAGTCATTTTGCTGAAGAATGAACGTTGTTGACGAATAACAGAAGAAGACAATTTATGTATTATTATATGTTCATACGCTAAAAAAAAGTCGAATTAAATCCATATTTTATGGCCATATTTCGCGATTTTTACTCCATATTTTTCGCAGCCCTAGTAATTAGAGAAAAGAGCAAAGGAAATGTCATAAAATTTGGGATCATCGGTTCATTGTTTAACTTTGAAAAAGTGATTGAAAAAACAGGGAAAGGATATGCCGGTTACATTGAAACACACCCGTTGATTTGGTATCTTTGTGGGCATAAGTGTTTGTTTTTTAAGCAGAATTAGCTTTATTTGCCAACATTATGAGAAATTGCGCCAATAGTATACTCACCACTTTCGTAATAGTGACGATATTGTTTTATAGTATAGAAAAGAAATTTCTTTTCTTAGTTAATTCATTTTTCTAATTTGAAAAGGTGGAATGGAATCATTGGTTTGAGTGGTTTTCTTCAATTTTAGGCCCTTCATCGCAGAAGCTGCCAGAAAGCAAAACCTAGCCAAAATAATCATATTTAGCAGTGTTGTTAGGATATGCCGGTTACATTGAAATACACCCGTTGATTTGGTATCTTTGTGGGCATAAGTGTTTGTTTTTTAAGCAGAATTAGCTTTATTTGCCAACATTATGAGAAATTGCGCCAATAGTCTATTTAAAAAAACTATTCGCTAAATTTGTAACTCTTTCGCCACTATTTTTGTCAGTATTTTGCCGTTTTTTTGTCACTATTTAGTTAAATTATTTTGGGGTTTTTTGCCACTAAAAATCCCATCCCTATTTATAAGCTAGCCAAAGTTCAAAAAATTTGATTAAGATTTAAGAAAGTTGTAGCCATGAAGGTGTAAAAAATTACTTTTTATGGTCATAAACAATCAAATTTTTGAAATTTGGCTAGCTTTTAGAGCTAACCAATAGCTATAGGACAATACCAAAGATTATGCAATTTGGTCGCGTTTGAAGAAAGTTATGGAGTTTTTGTCGAAAACCTGTAAAATCGCGGAATTTAGGAAACACCCATGGTGGCGGTTTTGAATTTCCTGACTTATACGGGTTTTTTTTTAAACGGTCGAACCCGGACAAATATGGTATCATTCGAGAGCTCTTGATGAGCCAAACCTAAAAAACAGAGGATGAAGTCGATCTGACGTCATCTGAGCAAAGTCCAACTGAGTCCCAGTGAAAAAGGACATTTCAGTACCAAAAAAAATTTCAAATTATTAAACTTGGCCAAAACACCGCACACTCGACTACGGCGGCCAGTAGGTGGGGCGCCGCTCGCTCGCTCCGGGTTGCTCGCGCCTGAGGTCGGGTGAAATGGAATGAGCTCAGATGGAGTCTATTTGATTTATTTCGTTAATTTTTTGAAAGTTATAATCGGCCAAATGATAATCAGCGATTGAGGAAATGAGTTCGCTATAACGGAAAATTGGGAAATTAGCAGGCGAAATAGTTGTATAAAGATAATAACAAAATAAGAATGAAATAACGAAAACAAATTGTTGTATCGTTAAAAAATTTTAAAGAAGGTAAGAATAGCGAAAGGACAGCTTCAGTCTCGACAAAATCTTCTCCCATTTGACGTCACTTAAAGGGGGAATGTCCAACCGAATTCGATTTGCCATTATGGAAGTGGAAGTGAGTGGAGGGAGCGGGGAGGGGAGAAAAAATGGGAATCAAAATCAAAAATTAATAAACAAATTCAAATTTCAAATAAATAGGCATTTTAATTAAACCAATTTAAATAATTATTAATTCTAATTGTTAAATGCCGTTTTCAAAGGATTTGCGCAAAAACAATTGGATGCCCCGCGGGGGAGAAAAGGGACCGAAAACAATTGAGGAAGTGCGGGAAGAGGTGGAGAAGGAGCAGCAGGAGAACGAAATGGAACGCATTGAAGTAAAAGGAGGGGGGGGGGGGGGTGGAGAATTTATAAATAATTGGAAAAATAATTAAAATTTAAATAATTAATTGAAATTCTAATAAAATATTGGACAAGTATTTTTCATTCTTCCAAAATTTCAGCATGACAAGCAAAAGGAAAAGGAAAAAATGCAACAGACGGCACGGAAAGGGAGCAGACCGAGTTATGGAGGACGAAGTTCGGCGGATCGCCGTTCAGCAGCAGCGAACGGTCAAAAAAAAAGAGAAAACAAAAATTTAAAAAATAATTAAAATGATTTTTTATGCATTTTCAGTCAGTTCACTGCTCACCAGCCGAGCGGAGAGTCGCATCACTGGACTGTCCAAACTGCGCGAATTGGACAGTTTTGGGAGCGGACTCGGAGGTGGGACTGAATTTCGGGGGTTGGGAGGGATGGACAATGCAGATGCCCACCTCCACCCAATGGTTGGCCAAAGTTGGAACCAAACAAGCCATTGGGCCCTGGGGGATTTATTTAATATGAAAACATCCATCTTTTTTGGTCTTAAAGGTGGTCGAAAAAGATGGGACCAACAGCGAGACCGGACACCGCAGAAGGAGGACAGTGCCGGGCCAACACTGACGACGGGCGACGCCGCGGGGGGCGGCATTGCCGCCTCCGAAATGGCGTGGCGACCAACGAGCCGTGGTGGAACGGATTCGCCCAAAGACAGCAGCGGAGGACAAACGGGCGGCAATTGAGCGGGAAGAATACGGTGGGCAAACAAAGTACAGTAGCAAAAATAAATCACCAGAATTGTTTTTGTTTACAAAGACTTTTGTAGGGGAAATGTGCCAACTCGATGGATGGTTGGGATACTGTCGTCTTGGCACGGAGTACGGTATTTGGCGGAGAGTCTTTTTTAATTGTTGCGGATTCTGCTGCTGTCGACTGAGACTGCCTTTGCTTTGTTTGGTCTGTTTGTTGTTGTTGCTCCTTTTTGCCCTTTTTGCTCCTCCTTCTCCCTTTTGTTATCCCTTTTTTTTTGTTGTTGTTTTTCTGTTGTTGCTCCTATTCTTTTGTTGTTGCTCCGCTCATTACCGTACCTATCCCATTCATTACCCATCCATCGTATACTTTGTCATACTGTGTTTCATCATAAGTTTTCGTCCACTCACAAGCAATCTGTTTTTCTTTGTCATCATTTTATAATGATGAATGAATGGTTTTTAATAAAATCTAATTTGTTTTTCATTCTCTGAGCCTTTTTTTCCTTCTCTCTCTGTCTCCCCACAAAAATAATCTTTCAACAAATTTAAAACTGTGTATTTTTCACATAAATAATATTTTTTTTTTCGCATTTTTGTTTTGTCCCATCGACTGAATTTGTTGCTATTTTTGCTTTTTATATGGACATTTTTATTTCCTTTTAAAATAGGCCGTTTTAAATGTTTTTTACGAATTTTAAAATGCCTTTCAAAATAATTAAAAAGCAACCAATTCGTCACTTTCTGCTAAGATGATTCACAAATAACAACACATAAATATTATTATTTTATTTTGTTTCTTTGATATACCTATTTTCATTTTTTCACAAATGTTTTTTGTCGTTATTAACGAATAAAATGAGAAGGATAAAAACAGTTGCTGTGGAAGCAGGGTGCCGAAGTGAAAAGCAAAAAAAAAAAGGGTAGCCGGGAGAAAACATTTGGACCTTCGTATGAGAAATCGGTCCCGAGACCCCCCCCCCCGTCTCAATCGTCCGTCGTATAGCCCTTGGCCTGAGACACCCCTTGTACATGTATGAAACCGAGCCTAAAGTTTATTTTCCGCGTACTCTTTCCAAAGACCCAAAAAGCCGAAATTTGGATATGTCGTTGGGGTGGGGGAGGTATCAGGGGCGTGATTGTCAGGGAAGCCTTTTTACCATCTTTTGGTTTTTGTATAAGTGTATTAGAAAGAAAAAGCTGTCTGATGAGCTGTCAAAACCCAAAAAACGAAAATAGCAAATTTGAAAATTAAGATAGCCCCTGAAAAACAAGTAGCAAAACTTAGTGACGGGAAATTTTTCATTTTTTTATATTTTTATTTTATTTTAGCCAAATGTCTTAGCTTGTTTATGCATGGCTCGGATTCTGCGCCTATCGGCACCGCCGGACCAGGGCTGGGCGCGATCCGCGACGCGCGATTCGCGGCTTTTTTCGGCGACCGCGGCAAATTTGGTCCGCGATTCGCGATCCGCGACCGCGGGATTTGTAATCCGCGATTCGCGGCAATTTTTGAAACGATTTGCTTATTGTTTTTATTAAATATTCAATCGCAAATTCCGACCGTGTCAGTGCAGTTCGTCACTGTGCGTTTCGTCACTGACCGTTTCGTCACTACCCTTTTTATGTCTTAAAAAAATGTTTTAGGGGGTTTTCGAGGTCGCTGATCACGAATCTAACATCCATTCGACCAATTTCGAACCCCGGACCCGGAATCGAACAAAAAATAACAATCGAAAAATTTAAAATTTCGATTTTTATTAAAATGACTACTTGTTAAAATCGACAGTACAAGCATGAATGGCTATTTGATACTCCATTTAGCCTAAAAAACAAAATTTTTTGATTATTATTTTTTGTTCAAATCCGGGTCCGGGGTTCGGAATTGGTTGAAATGGATGTTAGATTCGTGATCAGCGACCCCGAAAACCCCAAAAACATGTTTTTAAGACATAAAAAAGTGTCAGTGACGAAACGCACAGTGACGAACTGCTATGTAACCATTCCGACTGCATTTTAATCTTTCTCTTTATTATTCCTTTTTCAAATTCAGATTCTATGGCATTTGAAAAAGATTCAATTTGGTTTTACTTTGACAAAATTGAGCAATCAAACTGAAAAATCATAAAGTTGGTCAATTTTTGTGCAACTTTTCTTACAAAAAACACTCGAATTTTCCAGATTTTTCCCGGCGGCGCCTATCGGCACCGCCTCCGCACCCCCTTTTTATGGTAAATGATACATTTTTGGAGTGTCCTTTGAATTCACAATTCTCCCCTTTATGTCCTTTGAAATTGAGCTTGGCTAACCCGAACCCTGGTTAAAAATTGTGCAAAATAACCATTTTTTGATTAAAATCTGTTACCAAAACAGACACAAATTTTCAAAAATTTTCCCGGCGGCGCCTATCGGCATCGCCGACCCTTTTCAAAATTATAAATTTAATGTCTCTTTCCAAAGCCGAACAGCAAAAAAAATTTGCCCCGAAATGTTTGATTTGCTTATTTCTAGTCCAAAATGAACCGAATAATATAGAAATATAATATAATATTAATTATCAATTATTTACAAATCGAGTTAGTTTCATTCTTTTTTATAACAAGAAATTAAGTTTTAATTATTAAATTTTATTAAAAAATAGTAAAATAAATTGATTGAACTTTCACCAATGTTTGACAGTTGTGATTTTCCGTTTAAACAACTTAACGAAATTTCGCAAAAGCAATTTTATTATTTAGAAAATATTTATTAAAATAAGATTTTACAAATCGGCAAAGTTTAAAAATTGACAATTTTTTACACAACTTTCTCATCTAAATTAAATATCTTCGCCTCTCCATTAAAATTTTCACATCGATTTTTTCCGTCTTAAAACTGGCGAAGTGGCCAAATTGACGACGAACCCAGCGCTGCATAAATGGAACACAAATCTATGAAATGATATAGGATTTATTTTTGTAAATTTTTAATGCATTTTAATTAAAAGTTTGCATACCCTAATGCAATTTGTCAATTTTATTTCATTTGCCCACAAATTTCCGGATAACCAATATTCGATTGCAAATTCGTTTAAGACCTTCAGCAGGGCCATAAGCAAATCGGTGTTTGCTTTTCTCTCATGGATTTCATCCACCAACACCACGTTGTACTTCTTGAGTGCAGGGTCCTGTTGAAGTTGACGGAGTAGGATTCCATCTGTGGCGTAGGTGATTTGGGTGTTGTCCTTGACTGTTGAGTCGAACCGGACATGGTACCCTGTGGGTATGTTGTTTTTCGACCCAACTCTAAAACAATCAATTTCCAATCATGTTTATCATCGAATTTTCTTTAAATCAAAAACTCTGTGTATAATAGGGTGGGTGAAATTTCGTTTCGGTTGGTTAATTGTGTTTAGCCCTGCCCTGGCCTCCAAGTGAACTAACTATATCATTATCACATTTCGACAATATCTTTTCGCCAATCAATAAAAAGGTTCTTACTAAACTATAGATTAAGAAAGAACTTGGTTTAAATAGGGTTGCAACCCCGACCCCGCCCCCGACATTTTAGGCCATTTTTCGGGGTTTTCCCTGACCCCGACGCTTCCAACCCCGACAAACCCCGACCCCGACCCTCAACCCCGACTCGGGGTCGGGGTTTTTATACACCCCTAAGAATGACAACCGACCAAAAAATTGTCAATAAAGTGAAAATTTTTGCCAAAAATTGTCAAAAATTAATTTTGTTAGGCAGTGCAACAAAATAAAGAAAAGTCATCAAAATTTTCGAAAAGATGATCCTATTTAATCAAAGGTCCTATTTGCTTTCTAAGATTTGTTCTTATTTCAGCCTTCTGTTCTTATTTTGTTCTTATTTCTTACTCTGACGTAGAAAATAAAAGAATATTCCTATTTTAAGAACCAAAGTTGACCATTTTTGGGGAAAATCTGCTAACAAATTCTATTAAAATTTCAAAAATTTTCCCGGCGGCGCCTATCAGCATCGTCGACCCTCTCTTTTGGAAATACTTTTTTCTTATTGGCTAATTTTCTTTAATTCATAGCCCTATATTTCGACCCCCTCTATCAAATCTGAGTTTATTTTTTCGATTCTAAGTTTTAAGCCGAGATTGGCTCTTGCCTTTGAACAAGGGAAATTCTTTGATTTCTTTTTAATTTTTGCTTTTTTATTTTCTTTGGTGTTCTGATTTAAGAAATATTTTGCAACTAAGAATCACAATTGGGTTCGCCGCGTTTATTATTAAAATTAACTAACCATCAATTGCACCGAGAAATAGTAGGTTATTCTCTACCTTTTTGATCGCTCTTGTTGAAGGAGTGTCGAAGAAATCCAATTCTCCAATTTTTTCACCAATGGCTTTAACATGGGGCACCATTCCGACCAAATTCGACCGAAGGATCTAAGTGTATTATCTTCTTATTTTTTTTATCGGTACTATTCTGAATTGCGGAAAAATAAACAATTTTCGTTTCTATTTTACTTTATGAGTCCAACCATTCAGAGTGTATGAGTCCAACCGATTTTTAGGGTCTGCTGCCAATAACTTGATGGCATTTAGATACCCGATTTCGAATCATTTTGCTTGATTTCTTATTGAATTTTAGCATGATATTTTTGTTGTCACGTTTAACTTAATGTGGGTCCACAGGGGGGGGGGGACGGGGCAACAAGGTGCTCACGGGGCTGCATACGGCGGAATGCAACAGTATGACCACCGTTGGGTCAATCAACCGCTTATTTTTTTATGGATCCAAATGACCCATGGGTACACACACACAAACACACACAAGGAATAGAAGCAACTTGGCTTTTAATCCATTTTTATGGCCATATTTTGCGATTTTTACTCCATATTTTCTGGAATCCTAATAATAATTGTGCTTGCACATATTTTAGTGATAGTGAAATAAATTACAAAAAGAAAATATTTGTCTCGACTAATAAAGTGCGATTGGACTCATAAAGTAAAATAGAACCCAATTTTACCCATCGAATTTGCTAAACAATTATTAATCAAATGCCGAAAATGTTAAAATTAAAAAAAAATTATAATATTGTAGTACTGATTATTAGTGATGCTCGAGACCAAAAATTTCCCGAGACTCGAGACACGAGACCGAGACCGAGACCAGAAAAAACCCGAGACTTTTCTCGAGTCGAGACTCGAGACCGAGACTTTCGAGCATCACTACTGATTATACTAAGGCCGTACCATAAAAAAGAGCCTTTTTATTCATCATCGATTTTTCAATTTCTAGTATTATATGCTAATTAACAGGGCAAAACCGGGACCAAATAAGCAATGTCACTGCTAAAAATGGGGTCTGAGTAAGAAATTTTGAAAAAATTGAACAAAAGGGAAATTTTCGAGTAAAAATTGTTATAAATATACTTTTTTTTAAATATTTTATCCCAAACAAAATTAGGTGTGGTGGTAGAAGTATTATTTAATTTAATTGTTAAAAACGGACATTTTTGGGCCAAAATCCTTGAGCAAATCAAAGCCAAATTTCCAAAATTTTCCCGGTGGCGCCTATCGGCACCACAGGGCCCCTTTCGCTTTATGTTTTCTTAAAATTTTCTGAAAAAAACTCACAAAAACCGGGCTTTTTTGGTGCAAAATTTGTTACCAAAATACACTCAAATATTAAAAAATTGCTTCAAAAAATCATAAAATAGTAATATTTTTTTACCTCATTGTAAGAAAAAAACAAAATATGACCAGTGGGCTGAAAAAAGAATATTAAAAAAAATCATTAGTTTTTCAAATTTATGGCAATTTATTCCACTTTTTTTGGCCACAACTTTTGAAAAACTTAATGAATTTTTTTGAAATTTAGCAAGCCAATAGAGCCAACCAAGGGCTATCGTAAAATACCAAGATTATTTTATTCGGTTGCTTCTTAGAAAAGTTATGACTTGATTTAGTCAAAAATCAGTAAAAATGGCCCCTTTACGAAACGAAACGCGTATAGGTGGCCTTTTTTACGAAACGCGCCAGCACCGTGCCATATATTCCGCTTTATCAGATTTATTCTGATTTGGAGAGTCCAAATCTAACAAAACAAAAATTTTTTCGTGCTGAGACGAAAAAAGAAAAGTGCAAGCCGAAAAAGAAAAGTGCAAGTGTGGGCGAAAAAAGAAGTGCAAAATGGAAATAATAAATATCAATGCGTGTGATCGGAAGAGGCGGGTCGTTTCAGTACAGAGAATTATTTTAATAATAAATTCATAATCTTAATTAATAGGGCTTGGATTTTTAGGCAAAAAAAATCGCGAAATAGGCACCTAAAAAGGCATTAAAAAATTGCAATAGGCATTAAATAGGCACAAAAATCCTCAAAAAGGCACAAAATAGGCAAATAAAATTTTTTTATTAACGATTTTATACCCCTAAAAACAGGAATTTTTTCTTAAAAAAAATTACCCCTAAAAGTCTTTTTTTTTTTTGGCAAATATGGAACTTTTTTTAAATCTTTCCCCATTCCATTTGAATGAGTTTTACGCCGGAAAACCTTGAAAAATTCTGATTTGTAACACCAATAAAGAGAAATGACCATTTTTTTGTGCTCAAAAATCGTTAATAAAAAAATTTTATTTGCCTATTTTGTGCCTTTTTGAGGATTTTTGTGCCTATTTAATGCCTATTTCAATTTTTTAATGCCTTTTTAGGTGCCTATTTCGCGATTTTTTTTGCCTAAAAATCCAAGCCCTATTAATTAAGATTATGAATTTATTATTAAAATAATTCTCTGTACTGAAACGACCCGCCTCTTCCGATCACACGCATTGATATTTATTATTTCCATTTTGCACTTTTCTTTTTTCGTCTTAGCACCAATTTTTTGATGTGTCAGAAATTTCTGATTTCATCTCATTGTTTTTATTTTGTTCTGGTTTCTTACTACGGGTATAAAAATAACAATTTTTGGGAAAATCTGTTAACAAAATAGCCATAAATTTACAAAATTTCGCCCGACCACCGAACTCACATTTGCATAGGTTTTCTCAAACTGAAAAATCATAAAGTTGGTCAATTTTTGTGCAACTTTTCTTACAAAAAACACTCGAATTTTCCAAATTTTTCCCGGCGGCGCCTGTCGGCACCGCCGAACCTTCCTTTTCAAAATTAGAAATTTAATGTCTCTTTTCAAAGCCAACCGCCAAAAAATTGTCACGAAATGAACGATTTGTTTATTCTCTTCCCAAAATTGCTCAAAATGATTTGGGTAATGAGAAATATGGTAATACTCTTTTATTTGCAAATTGATGTACAAAATTGCTTTGCCCATATTTTAGAAAAATGTTCTGATTTTTGACTCCAAAATCTGATTTTTTGGACCGAATGTTCTGATTTTGAAAATTTTCATCTGACAGCCTTGCGATAGCCGCCGCAGGGGAAAATTAGTGAAGAATTAAAGAAATATTTGCTTTTACTTTTATAATTAAGTCTCTGTCTCGACTCGAGAAATTTTAAGTCTCGAGTAGTGTACTACTCAACAGGTCTATTAGTTCTTCAAAAAAAATAAGTCATAAGAATTTTGAATTTTTTGCAGGGTTCCAATATGTCCTTTTTCAAAGAAATGTTCTTTTTTCAGCCCACTGGTCATATTTTGTTTTTTTTTCTTACAATGAGGTAAAAAAAATATTACTATTTTATGATTTTTTGAATAGTTTTGGGAGATTTTGACAGATATTTTGAGAGCTAAAGTTAAGAGTTAAAAGTAATTTCAAGAAGTCAGCTTTTTGCTAAAGCCATTTGTTGTTGCTAGGTCGACCGACAAAAAGTGAAAAATTTATTGAATTTTCGACTAAATTAAGTCATAACTTTGCTCAGAAGCACTCAAATGAAATAAGCTAATAGGTATACTTAAAAGCTATCGGATGATACGAAAATACTTAACTTGGTTGCGTCTGAGAAAAGGTATAACTCGGCAACATGACGATTCGTCCGGCAACGATTCGTCCGCCGAACCAAAAAAGTGCCAAAAAATAATATTATTTTAAATTTTTGTGGTTTTTCTTTCGGCATTATCTTTTTAGCAACCAGGAGTCGCATTTGTCCTTATTTATAAGGAGTGTCCTTATTTGAGCATAGGATCCTTATTTTGTCCTTATTTCCTACTCTGAGGTAAAAAACTAGAAAAATGGTTGTTTTTTACAATTTTTTGAAACGATTTTGTTATTATTTTTAAAAATTTTCCCGACGGCGCCTGTCGGCACCGCCGGACACTCAATCCTTTTAAAAATTTTCAAAAAAGGACAGAAAATTGACGGTTTTTGAGAGAATCTGTTAACAAATAGGCCATAATTTTCAAAAATTTCCCCGGTGGCGCCTAGCGGCACCACCTGACCCCCATTCATATATATATTTTTTCAAATTTATCTCAAAAAGCACAAAAAATTTGGGTCATTTTTTGTACAAAATCAATTATAAAATACACCAAAATTAAAAAATTTTCCCCGGCAGCGCCTGTCGGCACCGCCGACTCTTCTTTTTTTCGAAATTAAAAATGAAAAGTCTTATTCAAAGCCTAACAGCTAAAAAAAACTGCTGTAGGAACAAATAGGCTGCAAACAGTTGATTTTTTCAATAGAATTGCTTTTTAAAGCTTTGGAATTGCGTTTTAAAAGATGTCCTTATTTTTGGCTCCAAATCCTTATTTTTAACCCGCGATGTCCTTATTTTTGAAATTTTTCGATGCGACCCCTGGTATAACTTGATTTAGTCAAAAATACAGTAAATTTTGCGCTTTTTGTCGATCGATCAACTACGCATTTGGTGTTTATTTAGCAATTGTCTAGAAAACGCTTTATTTCGATTGTTTTATTTGTTCCAAAGCAAATTGTAAGTATATTTCATTTTATAAAACCTAAGAAATTTCAGGTTTTCATAATTCTTTTATTTTCCTAACTTTTTAAAGGGGTGGTCAATCATTTGGGCAGTGAATTATTTAGGCAGTGAATGAAATTTTAAAAAATTCATAGAAGATAAAAATAGAGCCTAATTTTAAGAGTTAATTTTCTGAAAGCCTAACCTCCTAATTTTCTAAAAATGTAACCTTAGTTTTTTAAAAAAACCTAACCTTAGTTTTCCGTTAGTTTTTTGGAAAAAAGCAATAGAAAATTCTCAAATTTTTGTTGGCCAATTCTCCAATTAGCGTTTTTTCTAAATTAAACCTGGTTCATATTTAATTCCCTCCTTTTTGTGAATATTACGCTATTTCATCCATTTTAATGCGTTTAATTAAACACACCTTTTCGCCAGTTCCTTGGCCGCGACACGGCGTGGCTGTGTGCAAATCACGCAGCCGAATTCGGCGGCGTACACCGGAGCATAGGTGGACTTCCCGCAACCGGTCGCTCCGATGACAAGAATAAACTTGTCTTCTAAAGAAGCGGTTGAAACGGTTATACATTGTTTTAAAATGATCATTAGAACATAGATTTGATTTTTGCTAAGATCCAATGAACTAAAAGAAGCCCCAATAAAATATTATTTGTGAACTACCATTTTTTTAATTGAAACATTTTTTTATTTGTTTGACCCTTAAAATATTTCTCTGAAGATCTGTACAATCACTTAACCGGCCACACTTTCTTCTACCTGATTTGCTGACTAGTTGCTGGAAGGCAGCCTTTTTCGCTTCAAATGGCAGTTGCATTTTTAGCTTAAAATCTATAACATACAAATTTAATGACAAATTTTCTCATTTCACAATGATCTGTTAGTTCTCTTTTCCTATCTTAGATCAGGGAAATAGGATTAATAAATGGTAAATGCGTCGTTTGGCCTCGCCATCAAAGCAATGCCATTGGACAACCAGGAGATATTCGATCAGTTATGGATACCAACGCAATTGTACTTTGATTAGATTATTTTCATAAAATAGGGTTCTCACATATTGAATGGCCATTCCCCACAGTAATCCATGGTAATTAATAGGACTTCCATTTTTAGGCAAATGCCTAAAATTTTTTGCACTTAATACTTTGATTTGAGATAGGGTTGAATACCCGCACCCGCATTACCCGTACCGGTACGGGTTTACCCGCATATTTTAAAAAAAAAACCCGCATGCGGTTCCTACCCGTAACCGATTTGAAAATTCGAAACCTGTACGGGTAAACACTGCGGGTACCCGCAAAAACGGGTATTTTAACCAGTGGTAAAGATTGGATTTTGGATGAAATTTATGTTTTGTGCATTTGGTTTTTTGGCGTAATGTTTTAGTTTTTCAAATTAAAATCCGACATTATTCACAAAAATAATCATTTGAACAGACTTTCGGCATAGACGGTACCCGGATACCCGCCCGCTCATCCTCGAAACCGCATGCGGGTACGGGTTTACCCGTCCGCCCTAAATTAAAAAACCCGTTACTCGCATAGATCACTCACTACTCGCATGCAGGTATTCAACCCTAATTTGAGATAAACACGGAAAAGCATTTCCCATTTGGTCTGCGCTTCCATGATCACGTTTATAATGCCCATTTTCAAATTTATTTTTGGGCTAATTTAGCCATAACGCGATTCTTTGTAACTAAAAGTGGAAGCCATGATAGTCATCATTTTTTTGAAATTTGCAGTAGCTATTTCATTTTTTCTTTGCCTAAGTATCCATTACCGATAATTAGGCTAGCAAATTTTTTTGGTTGTTGCATTTCGGTGCCATTCATTCCTTTCCGATATTTCACTTGAGGTTAGGTCAAACAATTTGTTAAAATGGCTACCGGACGTTTCGAATGACCGTTTCGACAATATTTTGTCCTTTTTAAAATGACAAAAGGCCTGCTATTTTTTTAAACCCTTTCACAAAAAAGGGTATTGCCGTATTTAAAATTCCCTTTTAAAAATGGCAAAAAGGCACTGCCGTTTTAAACCCTTTTAAAATGGGTCCCCTACTATCCAGTGTCGCTGATTCAGTGTCGCCGACTCAGTGTCGCCGACTCAGTGTCGCCGATTCAATGTTGCCGAATCAGTGTCGCCGATTCAGTGTGGGTTCAATTCAATGTCGCCGATTCTGTGTGAACGATTCAGTGTACCCCAAAAACAGGACAATTCAGTGTCAAAAAATTTTTTTAATTTTAAAGTTGAAAAAATTACTAAGAAAAAGCTGTTTTTTTCTCATGTCCCTAAAGCGGTGCACTACAACTGGCGCTCACAATTCGGCGCCAAGAGAAATTTTCTTTTTGAAACCCCCCGAGTTTTTTTAAAAAGCTACCCGCCTACCTTTTTAAGTGAAATAAAAAAAATAGGGTTAGGTTCTCAAACAAAAAAAAATTCTCTTGGCGCCGAATCGTGAGCGCTGAGTCGAGAGCGCCCAGTGGTTAAAAATCTTTCTCAAAAAATTGACATAAATAAGCAGGATAAAGAATTTAAATTTTACAAATTAACTTTATACAGGTATTTTGGTGATTTAAGTGATGGAAGATGAAATGTAAATGAACATAAAAATTACGGGGCACTACGATTCGTCCGGACGACGATTCGTCCGGCTACGATTCGTCCGGACTACGATTCGTCCGCCCAGCCAAAAAACGACGATTCGTCCGCCCAGCCAAAAACTACGATTCGTCCGCCCAGTTAAAAAAGTATGATTCGTCCGGAAGACGATTCGTCCGCCCAGATAAAAAGTGCCAAAAACATAAAACTATTTAATTTTTTTAGCATTCGACATAGCTAAAAAGGTAATGCCTAAAGAAAAACCACAAAAATTTAAAATAGTATTATTTTTTGGCACTTTTTATGTTGGGCGGACGAATCGTTGCTGGACGAATCGTCGTTCGGACGAATCGTAGTTTTCTTGCTGGGCGGACGAATCGTACGTTTTTGGCTGGGCGGACGAATCGCGTCCGGACGAATCGTCATGGCGCCAAAAATTACTTCATAAAATTTGATCTTTTTGAAGAAAATTTTTGCTTCAAAGAAAGCCCGGTTTAGACCCGGCCCCGGTTTTTGGCAAAAACGCCGTCCCGTACTACTCTTCATACCAATAAGCGAGCAACGAGGAAAATTTTTGAAAAATTTTTTCTTTTACAAAAATCGGTATAATATTTCGAAAAATTTTCCGACACTGAATTGAACCCACACTGAATCGGCGACACTGAATTGAACCCACACTGAATCGGCGACACTGAATTGAACCCACACTGAATCGGCGACACTGAATTGAACCCACACTGAATCGGCGACACTGAATTGAACCCACACTGAATCGGCGACACTGAATCGAGCGGGCCCCTTTTAAAATGGCTGCAAAAAAAATATTAACATATTTAAAAATGCCTTTAAAAATAGCAAAAAGGCACGGCCGTTTTAATTTAAAATGGCGAAAATTAGGTATTATCGTAAAAAGATATTAACGTATTTAAAAATGCCGTTAAAAATAGCAAAAAGGCACGGCCGTTTTAATTTAAAATGGTTAGGAATTACCGTATCTAAATTCCCTAAAAAAATGGCAAAAAACGGCACTGCCGTTTTAAATCCCTTTTAAAATGGCTCAAAAAAGTATTATCGTTCTAAATTCCCTTAAAAATGACCAGCGGTAAAATTTTGGAAATAGAATACACTCGAAGTACATTCTGAGGTAAATGAATGCATTTTGCAACGTTCTGCCCCCACCCCATCCCTCCACCATCAATTGATTGACCATTGACCCTCCAACAGCGACATTCCTCCGACGGAGGGGGATAGCGCTCTGTGAAGGTCAATAATGTTGAGGGATGAGGGGGGGAAAACGAACGCCAAAAAAAAAGGTAATACATAAAACATAAAAACAAATAAAACATAAAAACAAAAATAATTCTAAGAACTAGGCCTGGGATTTATATGTAAATACATATTTTTTTCCTGGATTCTCCATGCTCTGAATAGTAGGAAAAACACTTTCTTTTTTGGATTTGCTTATAAAAGTTGGGACTTTTATTTACATGTTTTTAAATATTTAGGGGTTTTTCTACATATTACATATTTTCATACATATTTCGGCATTTTGGGTACATATTTTCAGGTTTTTGAGAATTCATAAGGAAAATGCCATAAAAAATGAAAAATAGACCCCCTAAAACTCAATTTTTTTTGGCAAATATGGAATTTATTTAAATTTTTCCCCATTCCATTTGAATGAGATTTACGGCCAAAACCTTGAAAAATTTCTGATTTGTAAAAGAAATGACCATTTTTACTGCTTAAAAATCGTAAATAAAAATTTTTTGTACCTATTTGATGCTATTTTGGCATTTTTATTTACATATTTTCGTACATATTAGGGGTTTTTATACATATTTAATACATATTTCGGCATTTTTTAATACATTTATTTACATATTTTGCCATTTTTCTTACGGGCCAGGCTCGTTTCGGCCCCCACGTTTCGGCCCCGGGGTCGTTTCGGCCCCGGGGTCGTTTCGGCCCCAACCTAAAAATAGAAAAATAGTACCCAAATTTTTTTTCAACCTAGTTTTTTTTTTTGAAAAACTAGGGGTTCAAAAATTTAGGGTTAAGTTTTCAAAAAATCAGAGTGATTTTTTTCCTTAGTATTTTGAAACCTTTTTTAAACGTGACCCTATTTTTTGAAAAACTACCTCAAACTTAAAAAATAGAGTTTGATTTTCAAAAAAATTTTAAAAAATTTTCGAAAATCAAAAAAATTTTTTTTTGAATTTTTATAACCTTAACCTAATTTTGAAAATTTCAAAAAAAAGAACTTTACGCATAGGTTTCTTTAAAGTACTGGTAAATCAATTGTCTATTACACCAAACCTGAAGGATACCTCGAAAAAAACACCAACCTAAGCTTCGGCTTGCGTAGGCCTAGGCTTAGGGGGCCTCTATTTGAAAAAAGAAAAAAATTTTTTTTGACAACTATTTTGTTTTTGCTTTTTTTGGCTTGGGGCCGAAACGACCCCTGGGCCGAAACGTGCCCGGGGCCGAATCGTGGGGGCCGAAACGTGGGGGCCGAAACAACCCCGACCCGACGGCAACATGACGATTCGTCCGGACGACGATTCGTCCGCCCAGCCAAAAACGTACGATTCGTCCGCTCAGCAAGAAAACTACGATTCGTCCGGACGACAATTCGTCCGGCAACGATTCGTCCGCCCATCCAAAAAAGTGCTAAAATATAAAATTATTTTAAATTTTTGTGGGTTTTCATTTGGCACTTTTATTAGTTATCATTTCAGCTATGTCCAATTGTTAAAAAATTTAAATAGTTTTATGTTTTTGGCACTTTTTAGCTGGTCGGACGAATCGTCTTCCGGACGAATCGTATTTCTTTTGCTGGGCGGACGAATCGTAGTTTTTTGGCTAGGCGGACGAATCGTAGTTTTTTGGCTAGGCGGACGAATCGTAGTCCGGACGAATCGTAGCCGGACGAATCGTCGTCCGGACGAATCGTACGGCAGCGGACCCGACAAATATGGACGGACCGGGTCGTTTTCGTGCGGCCGTTTTAGTGCAGCCAGTTTCGTGCGGGGGCCATTTTCGTGCGGCCAGTTTGGTGCGGGGTGACGTTTTCGTGCGAGTGCCCATTTTAAAGGAATTTCATTTATTTTAATTAAAAAACATTTTCAGCTAGGCTCCCTAAGAAATTTTAATGAAAAAAATTTCTTGCCCCTCAAAAAATTTTATGCATTTTTCTGGCCTTGTTTGGGTCGCTGATCATGAATCTGAACTCAGTTTTTTTCTAAGACCCTGTTAATGTCCCAGAACCCTTGCGTATCTGCGGATTCTGAGCTGAAGGATTCTGGGGTAGGGGGGTTAGGTTCGGACCCCACGCTTTGTTCCGAGTATTGAACATTCCTTTATCGAATGTGTTAGTAGCGAACGATTTTTAAAAACAGACCCTTTTAATAAGTCTTTATTATTTTTAAATGCCTTAAGTTTTTTCTTTTTAATATTTTTCAAACAAAAATTTATTCTTAGGGGTACCTTATTTTTTTTTAAATCTTTCTAAGGAATTTTTTGAAATCCCACTGAAATTCATTTAAAATGGGTTTTCGCATGAAAACGACCCCAACCGAAATATGGACATAAATCGCGAAATATGGAAAAATATGGATATAGAAATCCATCCTAGAAGCTTCAAATCAAGCTAAAAACATGGTTTTTCGGGGTCGGTCTCGGTTCGGCGCGCTCAGTTCGGCGCCAGACTCGTTTAGGACTTTGTAACTTCTTTCTTTGTGAACCATTTTTTACAAATTCGGTATCATTCGAAAGCTTTAAGTGTTTAGAAGGTATGAATAAGCTGTCCCTAAGCGATCCACTAATGTTACAACTTAAAGAACGCAAAAACTCAGAATTTTGGTATATTTTGGTTCATAAATTTTTTATAGGGGGGTAATTTTTTTCAATTTTTGAAGGATTAATAGAGCTTATGAGGAGCTTCCGAAAGACACTAAGTTTAAAATATTTGGTTGTCTAAGAAAAAAGTTATGGCGTCCAAAACTTGGCTGGCGCCGAACTGAGTGGTCCCGGTTTTTCGTGCGTTTCAGACCTCCCACAGTCCAGGAAAAAAATATGGATTTCCATATAATTCACCTCCCTAGTTATTAGTGACCTCAATAACCTTTAGAAACAGCTCTTTTGTTACTTTATAAAACAATAAATTAGTCAAAAAATCACCCCCTTTGGTTTTCAAAATGGCAGCTAAAGAAGTTGACGTCCTAGGCTAAAGAAGTGCCGAAATTTTTTTAAATTTCCTCTTTTACTTGGGGCCAAACGACCTCGAGGCCTAAACAAATATTTTTGGTAATAGCATGCTTTGCCCCCCCCCCCCTCCCCCCATTTTTCGAAATCTTTTTTTCTTTAAGTTTTAAAAGTTATAAAAACAGTGACCCCGAAAACCCCTGCTGGAAGTCAAATTAAAAAGAATTCTATTAAACAGTTGATCTTTGACACTTTAAAGATTCATTCAATATAATATCAAAATTTCGGCAACAATTAGAAAGTTTTTCTCAGCGATGGCAAAAAATTGTGCTAACAATAAGTTCAGCAAATTGCCGGAATTAGCCAAGCCATCGCTGTATCAAATCTTTGTTCGTCTCAACTTGGACACATGCAAATTCGAAGGCAACGAGACGATTCATCTTGAAGTCCCGCATTATTGGCTAATCTTTCTAATAAATCCTTTGTTCAGATTACGAAGCCAACAAGCTATCTGAAGCTCCATTCGAATGCATTGGATCTGCAAAAAGCCTCTCTGAAGTTGGCGGACGGGACCGGTGAGTTAGCGCTAATTAAAAAATGGCTTGTTTTGTTTCGTTAGTTGAATTATCCAAATAAAACAGTCTTGACGGGTTTGAAACGCGAAATTGACGCCAAATGGACACTGCTCACCGTTCAGCTGCCAGAGGAAGTCAAACCGCAGAAGGCCGAGTTGCAATTTGCCTTCAGTGGCGACTTGGCAACGAACATGAAAGGATTTTATAAGTAAATTAATTAAAACAATGTGTTAGCTGAGAGAGCCCTTTGAAGCAAATTTATTTCGGAAAGGTTTGAACTGACTAATTGCAAAACTAAATATACAACAAAAAGAGGGGTACAAACCCAACTAATACCAAAGTAACTTATCATCTGCCAATTTTCTTACACGAAAAAAAGTTTGAAATTATGGTTTATTTTTTATTGATTCCTTTCCTTTTTTCCCGCCGGTTTCTTCTTCAAATGGCCATTAAATGCTCCATTTTCAGGTCAACTTACCGAGACAGTGCGGGCAACGAAAAGAATTTGGCCGCCACTCAATTTGAGGTTTGTCCGACTGTCTTTTTTATCACTTCGTTTGATTTCAGAGCACTTACGCGCGTTGTGCCTTTCCCTGTTGGGATGAGCCGGAATACAAAGCGCAGTACGACATCGAATTGGAAGTGGACAAGGGCATGACTGCACTCTCGAATATGAACGTCGTGGGGGAGAGAAACACGGAGACGGGCACTAAAGTCGTCACTTTTGCCAGGACTCCGCTGATGTCCAACTATTTGGTGGCATTTGCCGTTGGAAACTTCGAATACATTGAGGTCTTACCAAGAAAAAAATTACAAATTGGATGTTAGAAGGGCAGAAAAAATGACATGAAAACAATTGTATTATGGCGCATTATCTTCAGGGTAAGAGCAAAACGGGCTGTGACGTGCGCATTTACAGTACACCGGGCAAAAAAGAACAAGGCAAATACGCGTTGGAATTGGTCACCAAGTCTATTGACTTTTACTCCGATTGGTTTGACTACAAAATGCCGTTGCCAAAATGCGATGTGCTCGCATTGCCTGACTTTGACATGGGTAGGAGGAAAAACGAATGAAAAAAGAGAATTTTGGATATAATCAATCCGACCATTTAGGCGCCATGGAAAATTGGGGACTGATCACTGCGCGAGAGCAGTGTGTACTTTTTGACCCAGCCAAAAGCTCGTCGACACATAAGCAACTCGTGGCGCAAATCATGGCGCACGAAGTCGCGCACTTTTGGTTCGGAAACCTCGTGACGATGGTGTGTTTGTCTGTTTTTTAATATTGTTGATGGGTAATCCGGAACTAATAATAGTATATACAATTGCGCTTATTTCGTAAATTTTTTAATGTTTTTTTAACAATCCGAAAAAATTAGAAAAGTTTGTAAATGGATGATACGAAGAGATTGTGTCGGATCAGGGCAAAACGCCACCGGCTCTATATTTTTTGGGAATTTCTTTTTAAAAGACTAGGATTTTTTCTGAAAAAAACCACGGAGTTACGGCTGCAGAGTTTTGAGGTGCACCGGATTATGGCAGCCAATAATTTCTTTATAAGTTTTTGAAATAATTCTTTTCTCAAAAGAACTCCAAATTTTGGGTGGCAAACGAACCGCGGTGAGGGGGCAGGAAACGAACTTTTTTCTTTCTGAAAAGTTGATAACCGAATGTTTTTTTCTTTAGAAATGGTGGTGTGACCTTTGGCTCAAAGAGGGCTTTGCCTCCTTCATGGAATGCATGTTCGTCGACAAAAATTATCCCAAGTTCAAAATGTTTTCTGATTATGTTGACTCGGTGGTGACCAGTGCCATGGGCTTGGACTCGTTGCGCAGTTCGCATCCAATTGAGGTACTATCGTTTTTTTTTTTTTTTTTATTATTAATTTCTTTAACAATTAGTTAGAAAATTTATAGAGTTAGTTTTTTTGAAAGTTTATTTTTTTGGAAATGATTGCGCTATTTCTGGTCGCTCCAAGGCCGAACACCCAGCATAATTGTTCCCAATGAGGGATCTTTGTTTTGTTTTTTTGTCTATCTAACCCACCACTCATTACTGTCATTGAACCCATAATTTACACCTTTAATTTCTCTTTTTTTAGGTGCCTATTGACAATCCAAACGAACTTGACGAAATTTACGATGTGGTGACCTACGAAAAGTCCAACTCGGTTATCCGAATGTTGTTCAACTATTTGGGAGAGGCGACCTTCCAAAAGGCACTTAGCGCATATCTCAAACGGCACCAATACGCAAATGCGGACACTGACGACCTGTGGAGGAGTTTGACCGAAATGTCGGATGGCATTGTATGTTTTTTTCAAAAAAATAACTAATTCCGTCATTTTTGAGGGCGGAATCTGAGTTAACTACAAATATCTTAACCCGAATTTTTTCGGGCCTGAATTCCAAGTACCGAAATTTTTGGACGTCGGCACATCCTTTTGTACATATCTCAATTTTTAAAATGATTTATCCCTTTTATATTGGCAGGATGTCAAAGCACTGATGTCTTCGTGGACTCAACAAATGGGCTTTCCCCTTGTCACCGTTGAGGAGCGCATTTTGGAGGGGGACCGTCGTGAATTGTTTCTCAAACAAACACGCTTTTTGGCCGACGGAGGGCAGGACGAGGAGGGACAAATTTGGCAAGTGCCATTCGGCGTGACCACCGCGGGGGACCCGACACGGGCCAAGGCCAAATTTCTGTTGTTGAAAGCGGAAGACAAATTCGTCGTGGAAGGAGTCAAAGCGAATGAATGGGTCAAAGTGAGTGAATGAATAAATAAATGGACAAATTGAGACGACAACAAAAAAAAACATTTATTTACCAATTAGGTCAACTCCGACTTCTCCTCCTTCTTCCGTGTCCAATACTCGCAGCCAATGTTGGAGGCGTTGCTGGACGCGATTAACCGTCGTGAACTCGGCGTGTTGGACCGTTACCAAATCGCCAGTGACCTTTACGCCGTCAGTTTATTCACACCCCTTCAGATTGCACCTTTTGGGAGTGTATTTTCTTTTTTCATAAATCCAGATTTTTATTTTGAGGGAGGTATTAGTCAAAAGCAATAGTCTAAAATTTGGTCCATAACAGAAATGAAATTAGGAGACGAAATCTAAAGACTTTTTGTTCGTTGCTACTACAAAAGCAAACATTACCGATCAAAATAGAAGATTACAATAAAAAAATTTTCAAAAAGCCCGAATTTTTCTTAAAAGTCATTTTGATTTTTGCGTCAAGTCGGGGGCGACTTGGTCACGAATGGCTTGCTTTTGTTTGTCCCATGATTGGGATTACAAAATGCATGCGTATCCCTCCCTCCCAACCCTCTCCTTCCCATCGGAACAGGACAAAACACCGCCGGCCGAAACACAGCCGAGACATAATACAGCCGGAAAAAAATTGAAAAAAAACCCTTGAATTTTTTCAGAAAAATTCAGAAAATTTTTCATAAGTTTTGATATTTTTCGGAAATTTTATCCAAAAACACCTTTCTGAATTTTTCTGAAAAAATTTAAGGTTTTTTTTTCATTTTTTTCCGGCAGTGTTATGTCTCGGCTGTGTTTCGGCCGGCGGTATTTTGGGGTGGTACCCCCTTCCCATTTCTTCCTTTTGCTTCATCTCCCCACTCTCCCCCTTTTTTAGCTTGTCAAATCGAACCATGTGGAATTGTTCCGTTTTCTTCAACTCTTCTTTGTGTGCCGTGATGAGGAGGATTACTTCGTTTGGTCGGCCATTGACTCGGGCATTGGCAGCATTGCACATGCATTGAAAAATTTGGAAGACGGACGTAAATTGTTGGACCGCTTTGAGCACATTGTGTGCCAAGTGATTGAGCCGGTCGCGGCCAAATTGGGCTGGGAGCCAAAGGAGGGCGAAGGTTGGTTGGGTTGGCAAAATGGGCACAATGCATTAAGGCTTTCTTCTCCCGTGCCATTCAGTTTGCCATGCCTTTTTCCCCTCTAAGACATGCACAATGGCCGTCTTCGTGCCCTGATTCTCAGCCGTTTGGTCAACTTTCGCCATCAGCCGACCATTCAAATGGCACTGTCCAAATTCAATGCCCTCGTCGAGAAAGGCGTCGAAGTTGTGCCCGACTTGCGTAGACTCATTTTCCGAGCCGTCGGCGCAACAAATGATGAGAAAATCATTGCGTCGCTCAAACATTTATTGGAGACTTCCAATTATGCCCAAGTGGAGCTGTGCAGCATAATTGGTAAGCAAATAGCACCTGACTTAAGGGGACTGATCGGGCAATGATTGGGGAGACAAACGAAGGGGTCACCTCGTTTTCGAACTAATTTTTTTATTGTTAAAAAAACTATTTGTATAAACTAAACAAGATTATTATATATTGCAACGGGAATATATAAAAATTAACAAAATGTCATATAGAATTGAACCACAATCTTCGCTATAAATTACGAAAAAAAAATTTCAAACAGGAACAAGGAAACTTGGTTTTTGTAATAGAATTTTTTTATAATTTAATGCTTGAAATTTTTTTTGAAATTTGGGGAAATTTGCTTCGGTGGTTTTTTAGATTTATTGACTATTATTCATTATGTGTCGAAACGTGGGTTATAACCACAATCGAATTACCGCTTTTTTTCTTTTAGCACTCGCACATTGTTCGGATTTGAAAATGCTCGAAGAGATTTTTCACTATGGCGCCATTCAGGGCAAAGTGCGTGACCAGGACCTTGACTATTTGTTCGCGGGAGCGCAAATGGCACCGATGGTGTGCGGTCAACAATTTGCATGGGAATTTTTCAAGAACAATTTGGCACTGCTGCTCGAGAAGTACGGGGGTGTCAACAGCAGTTTGTTCCGAAGCTGCATGAAGAGTGCAACGACCGGCTTCGCTTCGAGTGCCAAAGCTGACGAAGTGATGGTGGGTCAATTTTCGGACGAAAAAAATATTATTTTTCGGACTACGGATTTTAATTCCTGATTCTGAGCGTGTCCTGCCATTTGCGGCCACAGCCAAAATCCGGCATTTGCGGCCGCTTTTTGCGGCCCGTCATTTGTGGTTCCACCCAAAAAGGGCTCATTTCAGAAAAAATAAAAATAAACTTTTTAAATCGCAACCTTTCTATGTACTATGTTTTTAACTATTTTTGATCAGCAAAAGAAATTTTGTATCCGCAATGCTTAATTTTTGTTATATTTTTTGAAATAAGCCCTTATTTGGTCGGGCCGCAAAAGTCGGTTTTTGGCTGGAGCCGCGAATGTAGGGGACAGCAAAAATCAGATCGCAAAAGTCGGGCCGGCCACAAATGTCAGATTTTGGCTGTGGCTGCAAAATTCAAGGCCCCATTCTGAGCCGGATTCTGAAACCAACAGTTTGGACTTATCCAACCCGAATCCGACCTTGTTCCGTTTTTTTTTTTCTTTGATGGTGCTATATAGTGGAATACCTTTTCTTCGAAAAACCTAGGTATTGGGTATTTTCATTGTATGGCTTGATATAATGATCTACCCAAACGGTCGATTGGACAAAAAGGCGAGCTCGTGTATCAAGCACCGCAACCAATTCATCCAAATTCGTGATAGCTATTTGTACTGGTCAATTATTTTTAGGAGTTTTTTCAAAAGAATTTGGACGACCATTCGCTGAGTGTGTTGGACCGTCCGCTTCGTCAAGTCGTCGAGTCCATAAAGCTCAAAGAGAGTCTGTTGAAGAATAATGTGGCGGACTTGAACAAATATTTGCATGGGGCACTGGTCACTGAGCAGCTGAAACTGATCACTGAGGGACATAAGTCCTAATAATATGTATTTGATGAAATTCACTATTAATATTATGTATTTGATGAAATTCATTACATATTGTTCGTTATTTTTTATTGCATTGATAGAAAAATATTGTTTTGCACAATAAATGTTTTTGTTGCAGTAATTTTCCATTTTGGGTTTACCTTCCCTTCTACCCTCGAAAAGTTCCCCCCCCCCCCCTACACATGGTAATTGTGCAGATTATTGGTCCCTCAAAAAAAGGGAATAAAAGTCCAAAAAACACTAGGGGTTTGGTTTTCGTGGTCGCTGATCACGATTCCGGCATCCATTCGACCAATTTCGAATCCGGATTTGAACATTTTCAAAAAATTCAAATTTTTCAGTTTTTGCAAATGTTGCTCACGCATGATTGATCCAGACAATGCCTTGAACTTCATTTTCAGATTCTTCCAAAACATTTCACATGGTTCATATGGGCTTCGATAATAGGACCCACGAAATGGATTGTATGGTTAACGGATTGATGGAGGTACGGCGGGATGACAGGGATGGCCGCAATCGCACCACCCATGTATGTAGCCCATTGATCGGAATGTATGGTGAATCCAGGCACCACAAATTCTTCAATTATTGGCAAGAATGTAGCGCGAGGGGCCACACACGTTTCGGCCCCCACGATTCGGCCCCCACGTTTCGGCCCCAAGCCAAAATAGAAAAAACAAAATAAAGCTGTCACAAAAATTTTTTCTGTCCTTTTGACATTTTTTTTTATTTTTTTTTGAAATGCCCACTTAATTTTCTAGTTGTAATTCTTTAAAGTTTAAACATTAGATGGCAAGCCCAGTACAAACTAAAAAACAAAAAGTTAAGCTACCATATGAAGGGCACCTTTACACCTTCGCTAAATGAGTACTGACGGAACAACAAAATTCTGGCGATGTGAAATTTTCTACCTTTATCGTTTCATGTTTTTTTACTTTTTCTTTGATTTTTGAAAGGTTATATTCAAAAGAAAATTGGACTCATGGTATTTACTTTTCTAAAATGTATTTTCTACCTTTTCAAAATAAGGTTAGTTTTACGAGAAAATTATATTTTCAAAAAAAACTAGGGGGTTCGGTTTTTAAAAAAAACTAAGGGGGTTGGTTTTCAAAAAAATTAGAGGATTTTTACTTTTTTTGGCTTGGGGCCAAACGTGTCCGGGGCCGAAACGTGGGGGCCGAAACATGTCCGGGGCCGAAACGTGGGGGCCGAAACAACATGGATTTAAACTTGTTTTAAAATGAATCAAAACACCATTTCTGCATTTTTAAAAAAGCTTAAAAAAATTATAGATCGCTAAGTGATGGAATTGCGAGAAATTTGTGATCGAAACTTAAACCAATGCGAAATCCGACACAGCTAAAAAGGGAAAAAAACTTTTAACTTTGAGTTGTGATGGTTTGTTTATATTCGGTTTAGACTTAATTAATTAAAATACATTTTACCGAATTTTATCACCGAAATTTCGAAGGTTTAATATATATTTGTCCGGGTTATTTTGGTCAATTAAAAATGAACCGAATTTCACAATTGTTCTAATTTTCAGAATTTACTGGTGAGTGGGCTACCGGGAGTCCCAAAAATTGGGAAAAGTCAGAAAAACATCTATCCGATTGGAGTGTCTCACCGGAATTTCTCCGTTTATATATATATATATCAGGGTATATATATCAGGGATAGGCCAAATCAAAAATAAAATCCGAAATTTTTGCAATGAAAATAAAATCCGAAATTTTTCAAGTGAAATTAAAATCCTAAATCCGAAACCGAAAAGCCCAAAAAACCAAAATCCGAAAGATCCGAAATCCCAAACCCGAAACCCGAAATTTTTTAAACAATTTCACCATATGCAAAATTTTAATTTTATATTGTTGTGTAAAAATAAAAGCATCTCTGCATTTTCCGGTGTCAATCTTGTTTTTTTAGCTGTCTGCCTGAAAAGACATTAAATTTTTAATTTTGAAAAAGAAGGATCGGCAGTGCTGATAGGCGCCACCAGGTGAAATTTTGAAAATTTATGGCCGTTTTATCAATAGATTTCCCCCCAAAAATAGACAGATGACGAAACGGGCAGTGACGAAATTTTTTAACATTCGACATAGCTAAAAAGATTGTGCCAAAAGAAAAACCACAAAAATTTAAAATAATATTATTTTTTGGCACTTTTTATGTTGGGCGGACGAATCGTAGTTTTCTTGCTGGGCGGACGAATCGTGGTCCGGACGAATCGTCCTGTTGCCACCCGGTTCCGCCTGGAACGGAGATTTATTTTTTTATTTTCCGCAACGATTATAATTTCGCGCATATTGCCCATTCAAATATTTTAAATGTTTGTTTGTGTTCCTGCAACCGCATGGACAAGGGTAATCTGTGGGTGGTGCCCGGCTTCACTTTGCTCGTTTTTAATAGAAACTTGAGAATAAAATGCCTCAGTCACCGCGGGGAGATGGTAAAACTGATCACAAAAATAAATAATTAAAAATATTTTAAACAAATTAAATTTTTTAATTACCTATGACCAAATACAAATGTGTTTAATTTGCTCACCTTTAAGTTGTCCCTTCCGAGTTGGCGATGGGCACTCCGAGTACAAGCGCATTGGTCGGGAGAAGAAAAGCGCGGTCGCCTAATTTGGCAGCAGAAATTGGACGGGACAGTTTATGCCGTGGGCCAGAAGAGGAGGAAAGGCGAGCGGAACGGAGACGACAAGCGGAAGAGCGGAAAAAGGCGGAACAGGAAGAAGCGGAAAAGGTGAAAAGAAACAACAAATAAAATAATAATAATAATATTTGGAAATACAAAAATAAATAATTTTGCAATGCAAAAAAGCGCAAAAGTCAATTAAAATATATTCGGAATAATTATTAAAGATGATTAATTACTTCAATTCGACATTTAGGCCAAACAGCTGCTGAAGAAGGACAAGAGTTTTTCGAGCAGTATCAGCAGCAGCAGTGAAGATGAGGACGAGCGGAGTAAAGGCGGCGGAGTGGTGACGGAAAGGGCGCCGAAAAACTCCAACAAACGGACGGCCATTGTGACGGAAAGGACACCGCTGGTGGAGGGAGAACAACGCCAACAAACGCAGCAACACCAACAGCAGCAGGACGAAACGGCGAAGCGGAAACATAGCAAAGGCAAAGGCGACGAAAAGGGCATTAAAATGGGTGAAAATGGAAATGATTTTTCAGAAAAGACGCCGCCGGGAAAGGCAAATGGCACCGCTGCGTCGTCGACAAGGAATGTGACGCCGCCGGGGAGGAATCGGCCGACGCCGCCGGGCCGGGCCGGAAATGGAGGCGGCAAACAGCCGCTGCAAAGGCAGGACGAAGCGGAGGAGGAGTGAATGGACTGATCTTCGAACTTCAAAACGGATCTGATGATTAGCATAGAGGTGCTAGGCAGCCCAAAAAAACGGCCAGAGACATAACGTCACCTAAAAAATTTTAAAAACCTTGATTTTTTTCAGAAAAAAAACTTGGATAACTTCCAAAAAACATCAACATTTATTTTAAAAACAAAAAAAAAGTTTACGGCGACGTTATGTCTCGTCGACATTTTGGGGGGCGACATTGGCGCAAGCGTGCACCGACTTAAGGCTTTCTGCAGAAACAATTTTCGCACTTGTGTAGCCTAGGGTGCCCGCTTTGAATCACGGGGGTGGGGACCCTTGATTTTTTTTTAAATTTTGCCCACAAATTTTCTGTCTTAAAAAACCAAAAGGGCCCCCCCCCCCCTATAGTTTTCGAAGCGGGCACCCTAGGCTACACAAGTGCCCTTTTTCAAAAAATTTTCAATGATGTATGTTATTTGAGTTTACTCACTTTCCTTTTTTCCCCATATTCACTTCTTTCCAGCTGATCTAAAAAGCGCATGCGTGGTCTCGGCCTGTCCGTAACACGTGTGCGCATGACACAATATAAACAATTCGTATGACTAACAGAAACTTCAAAGGAATTCTCAAAAAAGCACTTAAAGATCAGGAAAGCGGTGAATGGAATTGCAATTGATTAATGAATAAAATTTGCTCGCCAAATTATGGCAATGAATGTTTAAGCAAAGGAAAAAAAGATGTTACCAAAAAGTCCATTTTTGGTTAAAATCATATGCTTTGGTATCCATAACTGTTAGAAAATTCCCCGCCAATTTGTCTGATGACATTGCTTTGGTCGCGAGGCTAAACGAAGCATTTGACATTTATTCAAATTGTTTTCCATGTTCTGAGAGAGAGAAAAATAATTAATCGTTCATTGTGAAATTTGTCATTCAATTTTGGGTGTTATAAAAAAAAAAGAATGAATGAGTTGCATAAATATAATATCGTCCGATCGGGTGGGACAAAAGTGTCCGGTTAAGTGACTGTAGCCCCTGGAAAAATATTAAGATGAATCCAAAAATTGAAGTGTTTAATTTTAAATCAGCAAAGGAAAACATGCATATAAAGACAGTTTGCAAAAATAATTTTTGTTCTATTATTATTAGTGTTAGGAAAATTTGATTTCCCGGACCCGGAAGCGGATTTCAACGCGTCAAAATCATTCAAAAATGACGCCAAACCTGGCGAGGTTGAATTTACATTTGTTCTTCAATTACTTTTAAATTATCAAAATAAATTGACCTTTTTTATTTCTGTTCCAAAAGTTCATTTTGATCAGGGCCTCAAGATGAAAATTTTCAAAAGTCTCATTCGGCAGGTAAAAAAGATTCCTTTCGGGTCAAACAACCTCATTTAAAAAAATTTTATTCAAAAGGCGAAAAAATAGTAAAAGGGGACCGGTGGTGCCGACAGGCGCCGAAATTTTGAAAATTATTAGCCTATTAATTAACAGATTTTCGCCAAAATTGGTCATTAATTGGAATACAAAATTTCGAGTAGTCATAACTTTTCCCAGATGAACCCATTTGCTTTTAATTTATTTTGGTGCTATTTCCCATTAAATTCTTACCTCTACATTTTGAGCTGGATCAGGAAAATCCGGAAATCCGGCTTTTTTCAAGACGCCGGAACCGGATTTTCGTTTCAAAAATTTACCGGCGAGATTTTCTAGATAATCCGGAACAATCCGGTGAGGCCCAAAAAACCCGGATTCCGGAAAAATCCGGCCGGATCCCAATCCGGTTCCTAGCACTAATTATTTTACGTTCAAACACAGAAAACTTTTCTCTTTGGGCAATTAAAAAAAAATTCATTTTAGCGTAACTTTAGTGCTGATCAAAAAAAATAACAACACCGACTCGTTCAGACCGTGGTGAGTCGAAGTGAAAAAGTGCAAAATATGCTGAATTTTCGTAAGTTATAGCAATTTTGGTCATAACTTTGAAAAAAACAAAAATATTTTCTGAAATTTAGCAAGCTAATAGAAACAAGTAAGAGCTATCGTATGATACAAAGATTAATTAATTTGGTTGCGTCTGAGCAAAGTTATGACATGATTTACTCGAAAATTCAGCATATTTGCACTTTTGTCACTTCGCCCGCATCTGCACTTTTGTCACTTCGACCTAGCACCGTTCAGACAACTCCTTCATTCATAGGAATTTTCGCTTCCTCAGGCGAACGAGTGTCTTTTCCAGCAGTTGTCCTAGTAATATGAATTTTTTCAGATTTCTTGCCCAAAGGAAAATGATTTGTATTTGATGTTTTGAACGTATAATAAATGGAACAGCAAAATTGGGCCATTTTCGGGAAATTTTTTAAGTTTGTGGGGTGAAAATGTCAGTAACATTGAATTTTTGGAGTGGGTTTTTCTAAAAAAAAAAAAAATCCTGTTTTGCAAGTTACACATAGGCCTCCTAACTTTGACTTCCAAGTTGCAAAAATTATTTAATTTGTGTATCAGTCTATGAGATGGCAACAATACATAATGGGAAAGGTTCGAGCCCGATCCATTACAGAGACATTTTTATAAATTCTTTAAAAATTATAAAAACATGAAAAATACATTTTCAATAATAATTTTTGAATTTCTTTCATATTTTTGTTATTATTCGAAAACTTCTGTAGGAAGTTTTTATAAGCAATTATTAAGCAAAAATATGACTTATTGATATAAATTTTCATCAGGATAAAGAATTTTCCCAGGAAGCGATTTCTTGAATTTTGGATAGGCTTGTATTTGGGGATTTTCTGAGTAAAGATTATAAAAAATGTAAGAAATTAAAATTCTGTTAAATAATAAAAATAAACTAAAAGAATTAGGTAATTTGGGGAAGAAAATCAGAAAGAGGCATCAAAGCTAACAAAAATTTAAGATTTTTTTTCAAAAACTTCTCACATAAAGATAAATTTTTATACGTTTTTAATCGATATATATAGCTACTGAAATTTTTCTTCGGGTCGGAATCGAAAAATTTCCGCTGGGAGGGCCCTAAGTAAATTGGAATGTTATTAAATTTTTGTAAGCGACCCTGAAGCGCTGTCGGAAAAACTAGGCCTGCCTGCTCCTACAACCTAACCTTTCAGCACCAAAAGTTCATCAGTGCCATTGCGCAGGCGTAGCCAGGGATTAGTTGATGAAAAAAATTTTTAAATTCCAAAAATTCTCGAACTAGGCCTCCCCGACGGATTCCGGTCTTGATTTGCGCTCAGCGGGACAGCTCAGTCCCAGTCCTATAACTCGCCAAAAATTGACCGAAGCCAAAAATTTTTCTGGGAATTATTGTAGAATTTTTCAAGTGCTGTTGAATAATCTACAGGGGACGAAAAATATCCAAAAATTTTAAGCTAAGCCCCATAAAAAAGTTCATGGACACTTTATTGGGGCAAAAAAAAAGAAAGCATTTCAGGGCCTATATAGTTGCTAAACACGAATATAGACTTTATCTTGTGTTTCAAAATTTGGGGAGTGGAAAAAAATTTTTAGGAAAAATTCTCGTTTTGCCATCGGAAATTTGGTAATAATTTAAAAAACATAACATTCTAACAAGAAGACTAATTTGAATCAAATAAAGCTCATAAAATGCAAAAAAAAAACGCGGAGTTACGATACCACTAACGCATAAATGAATGACTATTTCCCAGTTCGAAGGTTCTTCGCGGAAAAGACTTGGACAGTGAACAAAAACGACCAAAAATGAAAAGAACATTCGAGAGAGAAAATGGCCATTCAAAAAGGCAGGGACGAGAAGAAAGCATACCAAAATAATACCATTCATTTCTTTCCTGAAATTAATTTATTTAAAAATTCAATAGGAAACAAAAGAAAAGGCACAAATCCAAAGAAAAAAAAGCCAATTAAAAAAATGAAAAAATCAAATCAACAATATCGTCGCAAGTGTTCACGGTGAGAATGTCGATTTGTGCCAAGACATCGATCTCCAGTGCGCCCCAGGCGTCGTTGTTCTGGTGCGGGATAATGATCCTCCGCATTCCGGAGTTCACCGCCACGAGGGTTTTCTGGCCAATGCTCCCGACGAACAGCACATCACCATCAGCAGTAATGCTTCCCGTGAGCACCGTGTCCATTTTTACGAAATTTTTTTAAACAGTTTTGCAAGAAGTCTAACAATCTATTTTTTAATAGTGTGAGGTGAGATTTTCTCAATGTGACAATCATGGTGTCTACGTTTAAAAAAGTGTTGCACAAAATACTATGAGGAAATAAAAAATCATTACTACTGATTTTTCTTGTAATAACTAAACCCTAAAATTGTTTGGAATCGCCATGAGTTTTTCAAAAAGTCAAATCACCCCCGACAACAGAGTGTTGTGTGACAGACCCAAAAATATTGGAGTACGTATTTTCTTATTTTTAGCGGTGGCCGCCCGCGATCACCGAACCCCTTGGGTGTGCACACGGCCACGTGGGGGCCGAAACGAGCCTGGCCCGTAAGAAAAATGGCAAAATATGTAAATAAATGTATTAAAAAATGCCGAAATATGTATTAAATATATAAAACCCCTAATGTACGAAAATATTAAATAAACAACGCCAAACATAGCATCAAATAGGTACAAAAAATTTTATTTACGATTTTTAAGCAGTACAAAATGGTCAGTTCTTTTACAAAATCAGAAATTTCGAATGGTTTCCTGGCAGCGTAAATCTCATTCAAATGGAATGGGGAAAAAATTAAATAAATTCCATATTTGCAAAAAAAAATGAGTTTTAGGGTGGTTTTTTTAAAAAAAATTCCTGTTTTAGGGGTATACATTTTTTTAAAATTTTAAAAGGCATCTTTAGGGGGGTATTTTTCATTTTTATGGCATTTTCCTTATGAATTCTCAAAAACTGAAAATATGTACCCAAAATGCCGAAATATGTAGACAAATATGTAATATGTAGAAAAACCTCTAAATATTTAAACATGTAAATAAAAGTCCAAATTTTATAAGCAAATCCAAAAAAGAAGTGTTTTCCTACTATTCAGAGCATGGAGAATCCAGGAAAAAAAATATGTATTTACATATAAATCCCAGGCCTAGTTCTTAGAATTATTGTATTACCTTTTTTTTGGCGTTCGTTTCCCCCCTCATTCCTCAACATTATGACTTCACAGAGCGCATCCCCCTCGTCGGAGGAATGTCGCTGGGGAGGGTCAAGGTCAATCAATTGATGGTGGAGGGATGGGGGGGGGCAGAAGATAGTTGCAAAATGCATTCACTTACCCTCAGCACGATGTACTTTCGAGTGTATTCTATTTCCAAAATTTACGCTGGTCATTTTAAGGGAATTAAGAACGATAATACTTTTTGAGCCATTTTTAAAAGGGATTTAAAACGGGCCGTGCCGTTTTTTTTGCCATTTTTTTTAGGGAATTTTAGATACGGTAATTCCTAACCATTTTAAATTAAAACGGCCGTGCCTTTGCTATTTTGTAACGGCCATTTTTAAATACGTTTATTATCCTTTTACGCATAATATCCTATTTCGCCATTTTAAATAACATACGGCCGTGCCCCATCCCTCACGTTTGGTCGACTGCACGTTTGTCGATCGGCCAAATCTACACCTTTCAAAAAGCGATATCTCACATTTTTTCTGTTCGTCTGACCCAATTAGACATTTATTTCGAACAGCGAACACAAAATTATTCGAAAGAATTTCTTTTTGCTGCCCGACAACAAATACGTGGCGTCGACAAAACGGCACTTTTTGCTGAGTCGACAAAACGTCGAGTCGACAAAGACGTAGGCAAAAAAAAAATTTCAATTCCCCTCTTCAGCCCTCAACACAGGGGAAAATTAGAACAACAATTTTTTTGTACAACACTGATTTGTACTAAAGACCCAAATTTTTTTTAAATTTGGCCATTTAAAATGGCCAACAGACTCTCTAAAATATCGAATCTCCTTATAAAACTACACAAATCCCCACCAAAATTACCCCCACCCGCCGCCCCTGTTGTTAAGGTTCATTTGCAGCATTAAGGGGCTCGCCGAGTTACAGGTGCGATGCTTGGGTTCAACTTCAGTGTCCGCAGATTCAGTGTGCGTTGTTCAATTCAGTGTCGCCGACTTCAGTGTGTAAATAGTTCACATTTCAGTGTCGGTAAGAATACCTTTTCGAAATTATTATAAACCGATTTTGTAAAAGAACAAATTTCAAAAATTTCCCTCACGTGCTCGGCTCTGCTGGTATTTGAAGAGTAGTACGGGACGGCGCTTTGCCAAAAACCGGGGCGGGTCTAAACCGTGGCTTTCTTTGAAGCAAAATTTCTTCAAAAGATAAATTTTATGAAGTAATTTTTTTGGCGCGCCATAACGATTCGGCCGACGCGTATTCTGTTTTCCGCCCAGCAAAATTTACGCTACGATGTCGTCCGACCACAGAAGAAAACACCGATTCGTCGAACGACGATTCGTCCCGCAACGATTCGTCGCCCAAATAAAAAGGCCAACATAATTACTAGTTTTATTTTGTGGTTTCTATGCCATCCTACGCTTTTTAGCTGTCGAATTGAGAGAAATTTTGGCAATTTTTTATGTTGGGCGAGACGAATCGTTGCTGGACGAATCGGACGGTCGGACGAATCGTAGTTGTAGTTTCTGTGTTTTCCGGGCGGACGAATACAGACGTTTTTGGCTGGGCGGACGAATCGCGCCGTCCGGACGAATCGTCATGGCGCCCCAAAATTACTTCATAAATTGATTTGAATGAAAATTTTGCTTCAAAGAAAGCCCCGGTTTAGACCCGGCCCCGGTTTTTGGCAAAAGCGCCGTCCCGTACTACTCTTCTACAATAAGCGAGCAACGAGGAAAATTTTGAAAAATTTTTTCTTTTACAAAAGTGTATAATATTCGAAAAAAATTTTCCGACACTGAATTGAAACCCACACTGAATCGCGCGCACTGAATGACCCACACGAATCGGCGACACGAATTGAACCCACGAGCACTGAATGAACCACACACTGAATCGGCGACACTGAATCGAGCGGGCCCCTTTAAAATGGCTGCAAATAAAAATGCCCTTTAAAAATAGCAAAAAGGCACGGCGGCGCACCTACGTTTTGGTATTCGCCGACGTTTTGTCGACCCAGCCAAAAAGCAGTTTGTCACTGACGTTTTGTTGACTTGGCCAAAAAAGAAATTCTTTCGAATAATTTTGTGTTGCTGTTCGAAATAAATGTCTAATTGGGTCTGACGAACAGAAAAAAGTGGAAATCGCTTTTGTGAAAGTTAGAATTTGGCCGAGTCGACAAAACGTGCAGTCGACAAAACGTGGGGAGGGCGGCACGCCGTTTTAATTAAAATGGCGAAAATTAGTATTATCGTAAAAGATATTAACGTATTTAAAATGCCGTTAAAAATAGCAAAAAGGCACGGCCGTTTTAATTTAAAATGGTTAGGAATTACGTATCTAAATTCCCTAAAAAATGGCAAAAAACGGCACTGCCGTTTTAAATACCTTTTAAAAGGCTCAAAAAAGTATTATCGTCTAAATTCCTTAAAAAATGACCAGTCGGTAAATTTTGGAAATAGAATACACTCGAAGTACATTCTGAGGGAAAATGCATTTTGCAACGTTCTGCCCCCACCCATCCTCCACCATCATTGATTGACCATTGACCCTCCAACAGCGACATTCTCCGACGGAGGGGGATAGCGCTCTGTGAAGGTCAATAATGTTGAGGGATGAGGGGGGGAAAACGAACGCCAAAAAAAAGGTAATACAAATAATTCTAGAACTAGGCCTGGGATTTATATGTAAATACATATTTTTTTCTGGATTCTCCATGCTCTGAATAGTAGGAAAAACACTCTTTTTGGATTGCTATAAAAGTTGGGACTTTATTTACATGTTTTTAAATATTTAGGGGTTTTCTACATATACATATTTCATACCTATTTCGGCATTTGGGTACATATTTTCAGGTTTTTGAGATTCATAAGGAAATGCCATAAAAAATGAAAAATAGACCCCCTAAGATGGCCTTTTAAAATTTTTAAAAAAGTATACCCCTAAAACAGGAACTTTTTTTAAAAAAAAACACCCTAAAACTCAATTTTTTTGGCAAATATGGAATTATTAAATTTTTCCATTCCATTTGAATGAGATTTACGGCCAAAACCTTGAAAAATTCGATTTGTAAAAGAAATGACCATTTACTGCTTAAAAATCGTAAATAAAAATTTTTTGTACCTATTGATGCTATTTTGGCATTTTTATTACATATTTTCGTACATATTGGGGTTTTTATACATATTTAACATATTTCGGCATTTTTTAATACATTATTTACATATTTTGCCATTTTTCTTACGGGCCAGGTCGTTTCGGCCCCCGTTTCGGCCGGGGTCGTTTCGGCCCCAACCTAAAAATAGAAAAATAGTACCCAAATTTTTTTCAACCTAGTTTTTTTTTTTGAAAACAATAGGGGTTCAAAAATTTAGGGTTAAGTTTTCAAAAAATCAGAGTGATTTTTCCTTAGTATTTTGAAACCTTTTTTAAACGTGACCCTATTTTTTGAAAAACTACCTCAAACTTAAAAAATAGAGTTGATTTTCAAAAAAATTTTAAAAAATTTCGCAATCAAAAAAATTTTTTTTGAATTTTATAAACCTTAACCTAATTTTGAAAATTTCAAAAAAAAGAACTTTACGCATAGGTTTCTTTAAAGTACTGGTAAATCAATTGTCTATTCACCAACTGAAGGATACCTCGAAAAAAAAACACCAACCTAAGCTTCGGCTTGCGTAGGCTAGGCTTAGGGGGCCCTATTTGAAAAAAAAAATTTTTTTTTGACAACTTTATTTTGTTTTGCTTTTTTTGGCTTGGGCCGAAACGACCCCTGGGCCGAAACGTGCCGGGGCCGAATCGTGGGGGCCGAACGTGGGGGGCCGAAACAACCCGACCCGACGGCAAAATGGATTCGTCCGGACGACAATGTCCGGCAACGATTCGTCCGCCATCCAAAAAAGTGCTAAAATATAAAATTATTTTAAATTTTTGTGGTTTTCATTTGGCACTTTTATTAGGTATCATTTCAGCTATGTCCAATTGTTAAAAAATTTAAATAGTTTATGTTGGCATTTAGCGGTCGGACGAATCGTCTTCGGACGAATCGATATTTTTGCTTTGGGCGGACGAATCGTAGTGTGGCTAGGCGGACGAATCGTAGTTTTTGGCTAGGCGGAGAATGTAGTGGACGAATCGATAGCGGACGAATCGTCGTCCGGACGAATCGTACGGCAGCGGACCCGACAAATATGGAGGACCGGGTCTTTCGTGCGGCCGTTTTAGTGCAGCCAGTTCGTGCGGGAGGTCGTTCTGCGGCAGTTTGCGTGCCGTGGGGGACGTTTTCGTGCGAGTGCCATTTTAAAGATTTCATTATTTAATTAAAAACATTTTAGCTAGGTCCTAAGAAATTTTAAGATAAAAAAATTTCTTGCCCCTCAAAAATTTTATGCATTTTCTGGCCTGTTTGGGTCGCTGATCATGAATCTGAACTCAGTTTTTTTCTAAGACCCTGTTAATGTCCCAGAACCCTGCGTTATCGCGATTTGAGCTGAAGGTTCTGGGGTAGGGGGGTTAGGTTCGGACCCCACGCTTTGTTCCGAGTATTGAACATTCCTTTATCGAATGTTAGTAGCGAACGATTTTTAAAAACAGACCCTTTTAATAAGTCTTTATTATTTTTAAATGCCTAAGTTTTTTCTTTTTTAATATTTTTCAAACAAAAATTATTTTAGGGACCTATTTTTTTTTTAAATCTTTTCAAGGAATTTTTTGAAATCCCACTGAAATTCTTAAAATGGGTTTTCGCATGAAAACGACCCCAACCGAAATATGGACATAAATCGCGAAATATGGAAAAATATGGATATAGAAAAATCTAGAAGCTTCAAATCAAGCTAAAAACATGGTTTTTCGGGGTCGGTCTCGGTTCGGCGCGCTCAGTTCGGCGCAGACTCGTTAGGACTTTGTAACTTCTTTCTTTGTGAACCATTTTTAAATTCGGTATCATCGAAAGCTTTAAGTGTTTAGAAGTATGATAAGCTGTCCTAACGATCCATAATGTTCAATAAGAACGCAAACTCGATTTGGTATATTTGGTCAAATTTTATAGGGTATTTTTTCAATTTTTGAAGATTAATAGAGCTTAAGGCCTAAAGACACTAAGTTTAAAATTGGTGTAAGAAAAATAGTTTTAGCGTAAATTGGCTGGTTTTTTCCGATTTTATTTTTTTCTTTTTTTTTTTTTTTCTTTTGAAAGCGCCGAACTGAGTGGTCCGGTTTTTCGTGCGTTTCAGACCCCCACAGTCCAGGAAAAAAATAGGATTTCCATATAATTCACTCCCTAGTATTAGTGACCTCAATAACCTTTAGAAACAGCTCTTTTTTACTTTATAAACAATAAATTATCACAAAAATCACCCCCTTTGGTTTTCAAAATGGGAGTAAAGAGTGTACTAGCTAGAAGTGCCGAAATTTTTTTAAATTTCCTACTTGGGGCCAAACGACCTGAGGCCTAAACAAATATTGTGGAATAGCATGCTGCTCCCCCCCCTCCCCCCATTTTTCGAAATCTTTTTTTAAGTTTAAAAGTTATAAAAACAGTGACCCCGAAAACCCCTGCTGGAAGTCAAATTAAAAAGAATTCTATTAAACAGTTGATCTTTGACACTTTAAGATTCATTCAATATATATCAAAATTTCGGCAACAATAGAAAGTTTTTTCAGCGATGGCAAAAAATTGTGCTAACAATAAGTTCAGCAAATTGCCGGAATTAGCCAAGCCATCGCTGTATCAAATCTTTTGTCGTCAACTGGACACATGCAAATTCGAAGGCAACGAGACGATTCATCTTGAAGTCCCGCATTATTGGCTATCTTCTAATAAATCCTTTGTTCAGATTACGAAGCCAAACAGCTATCTGAAGCTCCATTCGAATGCATTGGATCTGCAAAAAGCCTCTGAAGTTGGCGGACGGGACCGGTGAGTTAGCGCAATAAAAAATGCTGTTTGTTTCGTTAGTTTAATTATCCAAATAAACAGTCTTGACGGGTTTGAAACGCGAAATTGACGCCAAATGGACACTGTCACCGTTCAGCTGCCAGAGGAAGTCAAACCGCAGAAGGCCGAGTTGCAATTTGCCTTCAGTGGCGACTTGGCAACGAACATGAAAGGATTTTATAAGTAAATTAATTAAACACATGTGTTAGCTGAGAGAGCCTTTGAAGCAAATTTATTTCGGAAAGGTTTGAATGACTAATTGCAAAACTAAATATACAACAAAAAGAGGGGTACAACAAACTAATACAATAACTTATCATCTGCCAATTTTCTTACACGAAAAAAAGTTTGAAATTATGGTTTATTTTTTATTGATTTCTTTCCTTTTCCTTGGTTCCTCTTCTTAATGGCCATTAAATGCTCCTTCAGGTAACTACCGAGACAGTGCGGGCACGAAAAGAATTTGGCCGCCACTCAATTTGAGGTTTGTCCGACTGTCTTTTTTATCACTTCGTTTGATTTCAGAGCACTACGCGCGTTGTGCCTTTCCCTGTTGGGATGAGCCGGAATACAAAGGAGCAGACGATCGAATTGGAAGGGAGGGCATGACTGCACTCTCGAATATGAACGTCGGGGGGAGAGAAACACGGAGACGGGCACTAAAGTCGTCACTTTTGCCAGGACTCCGCTGATGTCCAACTATTTGGTTGCATTTGCCGTTGGAAACTTCGAATACATTGAGGTCTTACCAAGAAAAAAATTACAAATTGGATGTTAGAAGGGCAGAAAAAAATGACTGAAAACAATTGTATTATGGCGCATTATCTTCAGGGTAAGAGCAAAAAGGGCTGTGACGTGCGCATTACAGTACACCGGGCAAAAAAGAACAAGGCAAATACGCGTTGGAATTGGTCACCAAGTCTATTGACTTTTACTCCGATTGGTTTGACTACAAAATGCCGTTGCCAAAATGCGATGTGCTCGCATTGCCTGACTTTGACACTGGGGGAGGAAAAACGAATGAAAAAAGAGAATTTGGAATAATCAAAACGACATATGGCAAGGATAAATGGGACGACATGCGACGAGCAGATTGAACCAGCCAAAAGCGCCAGTCGAACCTAAGCAATCGTGGCGCAATCATGGCCACGAAAGTGCGCGCACTTTGGTTCGGAAACTCGTGACGATGGGTGTGTTGTCTGTTTTTTAATATTGTTGAGGTAATCCGGAACTAATAATGTAATACAATTGCGTTATTCGTAAATTTTTTAATGTTTTTTTAACAATCCGAAAAAATTAGAAAAGTTTGTAAATGGATGATACGAAGAGATTGTGTCGGATCAGGGCAAAACGCCACCGGCTCTATATTTTTTGGAATTTCTTTTTAAAAGACTAGGATTTTCTGAAAAAAACCCGGAGTACGGCTGCAGAGTTTTGAGGTGCACCGGATTATGGCAGCCAATAATTTCTTTATAAGTTTTTGAAATAATTTTTTCTCAAAAGAACTAAATTTGGGTGGCAAACGAACGCGGGGGGGCAGGAAACGAACTTTCTTTCTGAAAATGATAACCGAATGTTTTTTTCTTTAGAAATGGTGGTGTGACTTTGGCTCAAAGAGGGCTTTGCCTCCTTCATGGAATGCATGTTTGTCGACAAAAATTATCCCAAGTTCAAAATGTTTTCTGAATGGGACTCGGTGGTGACCAGTGCCATGGGCTTGGACTCGTTGCGCAGTTCGCATCCAATTGAGGTACTATCGTTTTTTTTTTTTTTTTTATTATAATTTCTTTAACAATTAGTTAGAAAAATTATAGAGTTAGTTTTTTTGAAAGTATTTTTTGGAAATGATTGCGCATTTCTGGTCGCTCCAAGGCCGAAACACCCAGCATAATGTTCCCAATGAGGGATCTTTGTTTTGTTTTTTTGTCTATCAACCCACCACTCATTACTGTCATTGAACCCATAATTTACACCTTTAATTTCTCTTTTTAGGTGCCTATTGACAATCAAACGAACTTGACGATAATACGATGTGGTGACCTACGAAAAGTCCAACTCGGTTATCCGAATGTTGTTCAACTATTTGGGAGAGGCGACTCTCCAAAAGGCATTAGCGCATCTATTCAAACGGCACCAATACGCAAATGCGGACAACGACGACCTGTGGAGGGTTTGACCGAAATGTCGGATGGCATTGTATGTTTTTTTCAAAAAAATAACTAATTCCGTCATTTTGAGGGCGGATCTGAGTAACTACAATATCTTAACCCGAATTTTTTCGGGCCTGAATTCCAAGTACCGAATTTTTGGACGTCGGCACATCCTTTTGTACATATCCCAATTTTAAAATGATTATCCCTTTTATATTGGCAGGATGTCAAAGCACTGATGTCTTCGTGGACTCAACAAATGGGCTTTCCCCTTGTCACCGTTGAGGAGCGCATTTTGGGGGACCGTCGTGAATTGTTTCAACAAACACGCTTTTTGGCCGACGGAGGGCAGGACGAGGAGGGACAATTGGCAAGTGCCATTCGGCGTGACCACCGCGGGGACCCGAAACGGGCCAAGGCCAAATTTCTGTTGTTGAAGCGGAAGACAAATTCGTCGTGGAAGGAGTCAAAGCGAATGAATGGGTCAAAGTGAGTGAAGAATAAAATGGACAAATTGAGACGACAACAAAAAAAACATTTATTTACCAATTAGGTCAACTCCGACTTCTCCTCCTCTTCCGTGTCCAATACTCGCAGCCAATGTTGGAGGCGTTGCTGGACGCGATTAACCGTCGTGAACTCGGCGTGTTGGAACGTTACCAAATCGCCAGTGACCTTTACGCCGTCAGTTTATTCACACCCCTTCAGATTGCACCTTTTGGGAGTGTATTTTCTTTTTTCATAAATCCAGTTTTTATTTTGAGGGAGGTTATACAAAAGCAATAGTCTAAAATTGGTCCATAACAGAAATGAAAGGAGACGAAATCTAAAGACTTTTTGTTCGTGCTACTACAAAAGCAAACATTACCGATCAAAATAGAAGATTACAATAAAAAAAATTTCAAAAAGCCCGAATTTTTCTTAAAAGTCATTTTGATTTTTGCGTCAAGTCGGGGGCGACTTGGTCACGAATGGCTTGCTTTGTTTGTCCCATGATTGGGATTACAAAATGCATGGTATCCTCCCTCCCAACCCTCTCCTTCCCATCGGAACAGGACAAACACCGCCGGCCGAAACACAGCCGAGACATAATACAGCCGGAAAAAATTGAAAAAAAACCCTTGATTTTTCAGAAAAATTCAGAAATTTTCATAAGTTTTGATATTTTCGGAAATTTTATCAAAAACACCTTCTGAATTTTTCTGAAAAAATTTAAGGTTTTTTTTCATTTTTTTCCGGCAGTGTTATGTCTCGGCTGTGTTTCGGCCGCGGGATTTGGGGTGGTACCCCTTCCATTTCTCTTTGCTTCATCTCCCCACTCTCCCCCTTTTTTAGCTTGTCAAATCGAACCATGTGGAATTGTTCCGTTTCTTCAACTCTTTTGTGGGCCGTGATGAGGAGGATTACTTCGTTTGGGGGCCATTGACTCGGGCATGGCAGCATTGCACATGCATTGAAAATTTGGAAGACGGACGTAAATTGTTGGACCGCTTTGAGCACATTGTGTGCCAAGTGATTGAGCCGGTCGCGGCCAAATTGGGCTGGGAGCCAAAGGAGGGCGAAGGTTGGTTGGGTTGGAAAATGGGCACAATGCATTAAGGCTTTCTTCTCCCGTGCCATTCAGTTTGCCATGCCTTTTTCCCTCTAAGACATGCACAATGGCCGTCTTCGTGCCCTGATTCTCAGCCGTTTGGTCAACTTTCGCCATCAGCCGACCATTCAAATGGCACTGTCCAATTCAATGCCCTCGTCGAGAAAGGCGTCGAAGTTGTGCCCGACTTGCGTAGACTCATTTTCCGAGCCGTCGGCGCAACAAATGATGAGAAAATCATTGCGTCGTCAAACATTTATGGAGACTTCCAATTATGCCCCAGTGGAGCGTGCAGCATAATTGGTAAGCAAATAGCACCTGACTTAAGGGGATGATCGGGCAATGATTGGGGAGACAAACGAAGGGGTCACCTCGTTTTCGAACTAATTTTTTTATTGTTAAAAAAACTATTTGTATAAAATAAACAAGATTATTATATATTGCAACGGGAATATATAAAAATTAACAAAATGTATATAGAATTGAACACAATCTTCGCTATAAATTACGAAAAAAAATTCAAACAGGAACAAGGAAACTTGGTTTTTGTAATAGAATTTTTATAATTTAATGCTTGAAATTTTTTTTGAAATTTGGGGAAATTTGCTTCGGTGGTTTTTAGATTTATGACTATTATTCATTATGTGTCGAAACGTGGGTTATAACCACAATCGAATTACCGCTTTTTTTCTTTTAGCACTCGCACATTGTTCGGATTTGAAAATGCTCGAAGAGATTTTTCAATGGCGCCATTCAGGGCAAAGTGCGTGACCAGGACCTTGACTATTTGTTCGCGGGAGCGCAAATGGCACCGATGGTGTGGCGGTCAACAATTTGCATGGGAATTTTCAAGAACAATTTGGCACTGCTGCTCGAGAAGTACGGGGGTGTCAACAGCAGTTGTTCCGAAGCTGCATGAAGAGTGCAACGACCGCTTCGCTTCGAGTGCCAAAGCTGACGAAGTGATGGTGGGTCAATTTTCGGACGAAAAAATATTATTTTTCGGACTAAGGATTTTAATTCTTCGAGCGTGTCCTGCCATTTGCGGCCACAGCCAAAATCCGGCATTTGCGGCCGCTTTGCGGCCCGTCATTTGTGGTTCCACCCAAAAAGGGCTCATTTCAGAAAAAAAAATAAACTTTTAAATCGCAACCTTTCTATGTACTATGTTTTTAACTATTTTGATCAGCAAAAGAAATTTTGTATCCGCAATGCTTAATTTTGTTATATTTTTTGAAATAAGCCCTATTTGGTCGGGCCGCAAAAGTCGGTTTTTGGCTGGAGCCGCGAATGTAGGGGACAGCAAAAATCAGATCGCAAAAGTCGGGCCGGCCACAAATGTCAGATTTTGGTGTGGCTGCAAAATTCAAGGCCCCATTCTGAGCCGGATTCAGAACCAACAGTTTGGACTTATCCAACCCGAACCGACCTTGTTCCGTTTTTTTTTTCTTTGATGGGCTAGTGTGGAAATACCTTTTCGAAAAACTAGGTATTGGGTATTTTCATTGTATGGCTTGATATAATGATCTACCCAAACGGTCGATTGGACAAAAAGGCGAGCTCGTGTACAAGCACCGCAACCAATTCATCCAAATTCGTGATAGCTATTTGTACTGGTCAATTATTTTTAGGAGTTTTTTCAAAAGAATTTGGACGACCATTCGCTGAGTGTGTTGGACCGTCCGCTTCGTCAAGTCGTCGAGTCCTAAGCTCAAAGGGTGTTGAAGAAAAAGTGGCGACTTGAAAATATGATGACATGGTGCAATAGGCATCGAGCAGCTTGAAACTGCATCAGAGGGACATAAGTCTAATATAATACTATGTATTTGATGAAATTCACTTTAATATATGTATTTGATGAAATCATACATATTGTCGTTATTTATTTGCATTGATGAAAAATATTGTTTTGCACAATAAATGTTTTTGTTGCTAGTAATTTTTCATTTTGGTGTTTATTCCTTCCCTTCTACCCTCGAAAAGTTCCCCCCCCCCCTACAATGGTAATTGTGCAGATTATGGTCCCTCAAAAAAAAGGGAATAAAGTCCAAAAAACACTGGGGTTTGGTTTCGTGGTCGCTGATCACGATTCCGGCATCCATTCGACCAATTTCGAATCCGGATTTGAACATTTTCAAAAAATTCAAATTTCAGTTTTTGCAAATGTTGCTCACGTGATTGATCCAGACAATGCCTTGAACTTCATTTTCAGATTCTTCCAAAACATTTCACAGGTTCATATGGGCTTCGATAATAGGACCCACGAAATGGAGTATGGTTAACGGATGATGGAGGTACGGCGGGATGACAGGGATGGCCGCAATCGCACCACATGTATGTAGCCATTGATCGGAATGTATGGTGAATCCAGGCACCACAATTCTTCAATTATTGGCAAGATGTAGCGCGAGGGGCACACACTTCGGCCCCACGATTCGGCCCCCACGTTTCGGCCCCAAGCCAAAATAGAAAAACAAAAAAAGCTGTCACAAAAATTTTGTCTTTTGACATTTTTTTTTATTTTTTTTGTAAATGCCCAATAATTTCTAGTTGTAATTCTTTAAAGTTTAAACATTAGATGGCAAGCCAGTACAAACTAAAAAACAAAAAGTTAAGCTACCATATGAAGGGCACCTTTACACCTTCGCTAAATGGTACTGACGGAACAACAAAATTCTGGCGATGTGAAATTTTCTACCTTCGTTTCATGTTTTTTTTACTTTTTCTTGATTTTTGAAAGGTTATATTCAAAAGAAAATTGGACTCATGGTATTTACTTTTCTAAAATGTATTTTCTACCTTTTCAAAATAAGGTTAGTTTACGAGAAAATTAATTTTCAAAAAAAACTAGGGGGTTCGGTTTTTAAAAAAAACTAAGGGGGTTGGTTTTCAAAAAAATTAGGGATTTTACTTTTTTTGGCTTGGGGCCAAACGTGTCCGGGGCCGAAACGTGGGGGCCGAAACATGTCCGGGGCCGAAACGTGGGGGCCGAAACAACATGGATTTAAAACTTGTTTTTAAAATGAATCAAACACCATTTCTGCATTTTAAAAAAGCTTAAAAAAATTATAGATCGCTAAGTGATGGAATTGCGAGAAATTTGTGATCGAAACTAACCAATGCGAAATCCGACACAGCTAAAAAGGGAAAAAAACTTTAACTTTGGTTGTGATGGTTTGTTATATTCGGTTTAGACTTAATTATATAAAATACATTTTACCGAATTTATCACCGAAATTCGAAGGTTTAAATATATTGTCCGGGTTATTTTGGTCAATTAAAAATGAACCGAATTTCAATTGTTCTAATTTTCAGAATTACTGGTGAGTGGGTACCGGGAGTCCCAAAAATTGGGAAAAGTCAGAAAAACATCTATCCGATTGGAGTGTCTCACCGGAATTTCTCCGTTTATATATATATTATCAGGGTAATTCAGGGATAGGCCAAATCAAAAATAAAATCCGAAATTTTTGCAATGAAAATAAAATCCGAAATTTTTCAAGTGAAATTAAAATCCTAAATCCGAAACCGAAAAGCCCAAAAAACCAAAATCCGAAAGATCCGAAATCCCAAACCCGAAACCCGAAATTTTTAAACAATTTCACCATTGCAAAATTTTAATTTTATATTGTTGTGTAAAAATAAAAGCTCTGCATTTTCCGGTGTCAATCTTGTTTTTTTAGCTGTCTGCCTGAAAAGACATTAAATTTTTAATTTGAAAAAAGAAGGATCGGCAGTGCTGATAGGCGCCACCAGGTGAAATTTTGAAAATTTATGGCCGTTTTATCAATGATTTCCCCCAAAAATGAACAGATGACGAAACGGGCAGTGACGAAAATTTTAACATTCGACATAGCTAAAAAAGTGTGCCAAAAGAAAAACCACAAAAATTTAAAAAAATATTATTTTTGGCACTTTTTATGTTGGGCGGACGAATGTAGTTTTCTTGCTGGGCGGGCGAATCGTGGTCCGGACGAATCGTCCTGTTGCCACCCGGTTCGCCTGGAACGGAGATTTATTTTTTATTTTCCGCAACGATTATAATTTCGCGCATATTGCCCATTCAAATATTTTAAGTTTGTTTGTGTTCCTGCAACCGCATGGACAAGGGTAATCTGTGGGTGGTGCCCGGCTTCACTTTGCTCGTTTTAATAGAAACTTGAGAATAAAATGCCTCAGTTACCGCGGGGAGATGGTAAAACTGATCACAAAAATAAATAATTAAAAATATTTTAAACAAAATAATTTTTAATTACCTATGACCAAATACAAATGTGTTTAATTTGCTCACCTTTGTTAATGTCCCTTCCGAGTTGGCGATGGGCACTCCGAGTACAAGCGCATTGGGTCGGGAGAAGAAAAGCGCGGTCGCCTAATTGGCAGCAGAAATTGGGCGGGACAGTTTATGCCGTGGGCCAGAAGAGGAGGAAAGGCGAGCGGAACGGAGACGACAAGCGGAAGAGCGGAAAAAGGCGGAACAGGAAGAAGCGGAAAAGGTGAAAAGAAACAACAAATAAAATAATAATAATAATATTTGGAAATACAAAAATAAATATTTTGCAATGCAAAAAAGCGCAAAAGTCAATTAAAATATATTCGGAATAATTATTAAGATGATTAATTACTTCAAATCGACATTTGGCCAAACAGCTGCTGAAGAAGGACAAGAGTTTTCGAGCAGTATCAGCAGCAGCAGTGAAGATGAGGACGAGCGGAGTAAAGGGGCGGAGTGGTGACGGAAAGGGCGCCGAAAAAAATCCAACAAACGGACGGCCATTGTGACGGAAAGGACACCGCTGGTGGAGGGAGAACAACGCCAACAAACGCAGCAACACCAACAGCAGCAGGACGAAACGGCGAAGCGGAAACATAGCAAAGGCAAAGGCGACGAAAAGGGCATTAAAATGGGTGAAAATGGAAATGATTTTTCAGAAAAAGACGCCGCCGGGGAAAGGCAAATGGCAACAGCCGCTGCAAAGGCAGGACGAAGCGGGGAGAGGAGTGAAAGGACTGATCTTCGAACTTCAAAACGGATCTGAGATTAGCATAGAGGTGTAGGCAGCCCAAAAAAACGGCCAGAGACATAACGTCACCTAAAAAATTTTAAAAACCTTGATTTTTTTCGAAAAAAAACTGGATAACTTCCAAAAAACATCAACATTTATTTTAAAAACAAAAAAAAAGTTTACGGACGACGTTATGTCTCGTCGACATTTTGGGGGGCGACATTGGGGCAAGCGTGCACCGACTTAAGGCTTTCTGCAGAAACAATTTTCGCACTTGTGTAGCCTAGGGTGCCCGCTTTGAATCACGGGGGTGGGGACCCTTGATTTTTTTAAATTTTGCCCACAAATTTCTGTCTTAAAAAACCAAAGGGCCCCCCCCCCATAGTTTTCGAAGCGGGCACCCTAGGTAAAAGTGCCCTTTTTCAAAAATTTCAATGATGTATGTATTTGAGTTTACTCACTTTCCTTTTTTCCCCATATTCACTTCTTTCCAGCTGATCTAAAAAGCGCATGCGTGGTCTCGGCCTGTCCGTACACGTGTGCGATGCAACAATATAAACATCGTATGACTAACAGAAACTTCAAAGGAATTCTCAAAAAAGCACTTAAAGATCAGGAAAGCGGTGAATGGAATTGCAATTGATTATGAATAAAATTTGCTCGCCAAATTATGGCAATGAATGTTAAGCAAAGGAAAAAAGATGTTACCAAAAAGTCCATTTTGGTTAAAATATATGCTTTGGTATCCATAACTGTTAAAATTCCCCGCCAATTTGTCTGATGACATTGCTTTGGTCGCGAGGCTAAACGAAGCATTGACATTTATTCAAATTGTTTTCATGTTCTGAGAGAGAGAAAATAATTAATCGTTCATTGTGAAATTTGTCATTCAATTTTGGGTGTATAAAAAAAAGAAGAATGAGTTGCATAAATATAATATCGTCCGATGGGTGGGACAAAAGTGTCCGGTTAAGTGACTGTAGCCCCTGGAAAATATTAAGATGAATCCAAAAATTGAAGTGTTTAATTTTAAATCAGCAAAGGAAAACATGCATTAAAGACAGTTTGCAAAAATAATTTTTGTTCTATATTATGTGTTAGGAAAATTTGATTTCCCGGACCCGGAAGCGGATTTCAACGCGTCAAAATCATCAAAAATGACGCCAAACCTGGCGAGGTTGAATTACATTTGTTCTTCAATACTTTTAAATTATCAAAATAAATGACCTTTTTATTTCTGTTCCAAAAGTTCATTTTGATCAGGGCCTCAAGATGAAATTTTCAAAAGTCTCATTCGGCAGGTAAAAAAGATTCCTTTCGGGTCAAACAACCTCATTTAAAAAAATTTTATTCAAAAGGCGAAAAAATAGTAAAAGGGGACCGGTGGTGCCCACAGGCGCCGAAATTTTGAAAATTATTAGCCTATTAATTAACAGATTTCGCCAAAATTGGTCATTAATGGAATACAAAATTTCGAGTAGTCATAACTTTTCCCAGATGAACCCATTTGCTTTTAATTATTTTGGTGTATTTCCCATTAAATTCTTACCTCTACATTTGAGCTGGATCAGGATTCGTAATCTGAACAAAGGATTTATTAGAAAGATTAGCCAATAATGCGGGACTTCAAGATGAATCGTCTCGTTGCCTTCGAATTTGCATGTGTCCAAGTTGAGACGAACAAAGATTTGATACAGCGATGGCTTGGCTAATTCCGGCAATTTGCTGAACTTATTGTTAGCACAATTTTTTGCCATCGCTGAGAAAAACTTTCTAATTGTTGCCGAAATTTTGATATTATATTGAATGAATCTTTAAAGTGTCAAAGATCAACTGTTTAATAGAATTCTTTTTAATTTGACTTCCAGCAGGGGTTTTCGGGGTCACTGTTTTTATAACTTTTAAAACTTAAAGAAAAAAAGATTTCGAAAAATGGGGGGAGGGGGGGGGCAAAGCATGCTATTACCAAAAATATTTGTTTAGGCCTCGAGGTCGTTTGGCCCCAAGTAAAAGAGGAAATTTAAAAAAATTTCGGCACTTTAGCCTAGGACGTCAACTTCTTTAGCTGCCATTTTGAAAACCAAAGGGGGTGATTTTTTGACTAATTTATTGTTTTATAAAGTAACAAAAGAGCTGTTTCTAAAGGTTATTGAGGTCACTAATAACTAGGGAGGTGAATTATATGGAAATCCATATTTTTTTCCTGGACTGTGGGAGGTCTGAAACGCACGAAAAACCGGGACCACTCAGTTCGGCGCGCTCAGTTCGGCGCCAGCCAAGTTTTGGACGCCATAACTTTTTTCTTAGACAACCAAATATTTTAAACTTAGTGTCTTTCGGAAGCTCCTCATAAGCTCTATTAATCCTTCAAAAATTGAAAAAAATTACCCCCCTATAAAAAATTTATGAACCAAAATATACCAAAATTCTGAGTTTTTGCGTTCTTTAAGTTGTAACATTAGTGGATCGCTTAGGGACAGCTTATTCATACCTTCTAAACACTTAAAGCTTTCGAATGATACCGAATTTGTAAAAAATGGTTCACAAAGAAAGAAGTTACAAAGTCCTAAACGAGTCTGGCGCCGAACTGAGCGCGCCGAACCGAGACCGACCCCGAAAAACCATGTTTTTAGCTTGATTTGAAGCTTCTAGGATGGATTTCTATATCCATATTTTTCCATATTTCGCGATTTATGTCCATATTTCGGTTGGGGTCGTTTTCATGCGAAAACCCATTTTAAATGAATTTCAGTGGGATTTCAAAAAATTCCTTAGAAAGATTTAAAAAAAAATAAGGTACACCTAAGAATAAATTTTTGTTTGAAAAATATTAAAAAGAAAAAACTTAAGGCATTTAAAAATAATAAAGACTTATTAAAAGGGTCTGTTTTTAAAAATCGTTCGCTACTAACACATTCGATAAAGGAATGTTCAATACTCGGAACAAAGCGTGGGGTCCGAACCTAACCCCCCTACCCCAGAATCCTTCAGCTCAGAATCCGCAGATACGCAAGGGTTCTGGGACATTAACAGGGTCTTAGAAAAAAACTGAGTTCAGATTCATGATCAGCGACCCAAACAAGGCCAGAAAAATGCATAAAATTTTTTGAGGGGCAAGAAATTTTTTTCATTAAAATTTCTTAGGGAGCCTAGCTGAAAATGTTTTTTAATTAAAATAAATGAAATTCCTTTAAAATGGGCACTCGCACGAAAACGTCACCCCGCACCAAACTGGCCGCACGAAAATGGCCCCCGCACGAAACTGGCTGCACTAAAACGGCCGCACGAAAACGACCCGGTCCGTCCATATTTGTCGGGTCCGCTGCCGTACGATTCGTCCGGACGACGATTCGTCCGGCTACGATTCGTCCGGACTACGATTCGTCCGCCTAGCCAAAAAACTACGATTCGTCCGCCTAGCCAAAAAACTACGATTCGTCCGCCCAGCAAAAGAAATACGATTCGTCCGGAAGACGATTCGTCCGACCAGCTAAAAAGTGCCAAAAACATAAAACTATTTAAATTTTTTAACAATTGGACATAGCTGAAATGATAACTAATAAAAGTGCCAAATGAAAACCCACAAAAATTTAAAATAATTTTATATTTTAGCACTTTTTTGGATGGGCGGACGAATCGTTGCCGGACGAATTGTCGTCCGGACGAATCGTCATGTTGCCGTCGGGTCGGGGTTGTTTCGGCCCCCACGTTTCGGCCCCCACGATTCGGCCCCGGGCACGTTTCGGCCCAGGGGTCGTTTCGGCCCCAAGCCAAAAAAAGCAAAAACAAAATAAAGTTGTCAAAAAAAAATTTTTTTTTTTCAAATAGAGGCCCCCTAAGCCTAGGCCTACGCAAGCCGAAGCTTAGGTTGGTGTTTTTTTCGAGGTATCCTTCAGGTTTGGTGTAATAGACAATTGATTTACCAGTACTTTAAAGAAACCTATGCGTAAAGTTCTTTTTTTTGAAATTTTCAAAATTAGGTTAAGGTTATAAAAATTCAAAAAAAAATTTTTTTGATTTTCGAAAATTTTTTAAAATTTTTTTGAAAATCAAACTCTATTTTTTAAGTTTGAGGTAGTTTTTCAAAAAATAGGGTCACGTTTAAAAAAGGTTTCAAAATACTAAGGAAAAAAATCACTCTGATTTTTTGAAAACTTAACCCTAAATTTTTGAACCCCTAGTTTTTCAAAAAAAAAAACTAGGTTGAAAAAAAATTTGGGTACTATTTTTCTATTTTTAGGTTGGGGCCGAAACGACCCCGGGGCCGAAACGTGGGGGCCGAAACGAGCCTGGCCCGTAAGAAAAATGGCAAAATATGTAAATAAATGTATTAAAAAATGCCGAAATATGTATTAAATATGTATAAAAACCCCTAATATGTACGAAAATATGTAAATAAAAATGCCAAAATAGCATCAAATAGGTACAAAAAATTTTTATTTACGATTTTTAAGCAGTAAAAATGGTCATTTCTTTTACAAATCAGAAATTTTTCAAGGTTTTGGCCGTAAATCTCATTCAAATGGAATGGGGAAAAATTTAAATAAATTCCATATTTGCCAAAAAAAATTGAGTTTTAGGGTGGTTTTTTTTTAAAAAAAAGTTCCTGTTTTAGGGGTATACTTTTTTAAAAATTTTAAAAGGCCATCTTAGGGGGGTCTATTTTTCATTTTTTATGGCATTTTCCTTATGAATTCTCAAAAACCTGAAAATATGTACCCAAAATGCCGAAATATGTATGAAAATATGTAATATGTAGAAAAACCCCTAAATATTTAAAAACATGTAAATAAAAGTCCCAACTTTTATAAGCAAATCCAAAAAAGAAAGTGTTTTTCCTACTATTCAGAGCATGGAGAATCCAGGAAAAAAATATGTATTTACATATAAATCCCAGGCCTAGTTCTTAGAATTATTTGTATTACCTTTTTTTTGGCGTTCGTTTTCCCCCCCTCATCCCTCAACATTATTGACCTTCACAGAGCGCTATCCCCCTCCGTCGGAGGAATGTCGCTGTTGGAGGGTCAATGGTCAATCAATTGATGGTGGAGGGATGGGGTGGGGGCAGAACGTTGCAAAATGCATTCATTTACCTCAGAATGTACTTCGAGTGTATTCTATTTCCAAAATTTTACCGCTGGTCATTTTTAAGGGAATTTAGAACGATAATACTTTTTTGAGCCATTTTAAAAGGGATTTAAAACGGCAGTGCCGTTTTTTGCCATTTTTTTAGGGAATTTTAGATACGGTAATTCCTAACCATTTTAAATTAAAACGGCCGTGCCTTTTTGCTATTTTTAACGGCATTTTTAAATACGTTAATATCTTTTTACGATAATACCTAATTTTCGCCATTTTAAATTAAAACGGCCGTGCCCGCCTCCCCACGTTTTGTCGACTGCACGTTTTGTCGACTCGGCCAAATTCTAACTTTCAAAAAGCGATTTCCACTTTTTTCTGTTCGTCAGACCCAATTAGACATTTATTTCGAACAGCGAACACAAAATTATTCGAAAGAATTTCTTTTTTGGCCAAGTCAACAAAACGTGCAGTCGACAAAACGTGCATTTTTGGCTGAGTCGACAAAACGTCGAGTCGACAAAACGTAGGTGCGCCGCCGTGCCTTTTTGCTATTTTTAAAGGCATTTTTATTTGCAGCCATTTTAAAAGGGGCCCGCTCGATTCAGTGTCGCCGATTCAGTGTGGGTTCAATTCAGTGTCGCCGATTCAGTGTGGGTTCAATTCAGTGTCGCCGATTCAGTGTGGGTTCAATTCAGTGTCGCCGATTCAGTGTGGGTTCAATTCAGTGTCGGAAAATTTTTCGAAATATTATACCGATTTTTGTAAAAGAAAAAATTTTTCAAAAATTTTCCTCGTTGCTCGCTTATTGGTATGAAGAGTAGTACGGGACGGCGCTTTTGCCAAAAACCGGGGCCGGGTCTAAACCGGGGCTTTCTTTGAAGCAAAAATTTTCTTCAAAAAGATCAAATTTTATGAAGTAATTTTTGGCGCCATGACGATTCGTCCGGACGCGATTCGTCCGCCCAGCCAAAAACGTACGATTCGTCCGCCCAGCAAGAAAACTACGATTCGTCCGAACGACGATTCGTCCAGCAACGATTCGTCCGCCCAACATAAAAAGTGCCAAAAAATAATACTATTTTAAATTTTTGTGGTTTTTCTTTAGGCATTACCTTTTTAGCTATGTCGAATGCTAAAAAAATTAAATAGTTTTATGTTTTTGGCACTTTTTATCTGGGCGGACGAATCGTAGTTTTTGGCTGGGCGGACGAATCGTCGTTTTTTGGCTGGGCGGACGAATCGTAGTCCGGACGAATCGTAGCCGGACGAATCGTCGTCCGGACGAATCGTAGTGCCCCGTAATTTTTATGTTCATTTACATTTCATCTTCCATCACTTAAATCACCAAAATACCTGTATAAAGTTAATTTGTAAAATTTAAATTAACTTTATCCTGCTCATTTATGTCAATTTTTTGAGAAAGATTTTTAACCACTGGGCGCTCTCGACTCAGCGCTCACGATTCGGCGCCAAGAGAATTTTTTTTTGTTTGAGAACCTAACCCTATTTTTTTTATTTCACTTAAAAAAGTAGGCGGGTAGCTTTTTAAAAAAACTCAAAAGAAAATTTCTCTTGGCGCCGAATTGTGAGCGCCAGTTGTAGTGCACCGCTTTAGGGACATGAGAAAAAAACAGCTTTTTCTTAGTAATTTTTTCAAATTTAAAATTATAAAAATTTTTTGACACTGAATTGTCCTGTTTTTGGGGTACACTGAATCGTTCACACAGAATAGGCGACACTGAATTGAACCCAAACTGAATCGGCGACACTGATTCGGCAACATTGAATCGGCGACACTGAGTCGGCGACACTGAATCAGCGACACTGGATAGTAGGGGACCCATTTTAAAAGGGGCAGTGCCTTTTTGCCATTTTTAGATTTTTAAATACATGCCTTTTTTGGGCCATTTTAAAAGGGTTTAAAACGGCAGTGCCGTTTTTGCCCTTTTTAAAAGGGAATTTTAAATACGGCAATACCCTTTTTTGTGAAAGGGTTTAAAAAAATAGCAGTGCCTTTTGTCATTTTAAAAAGGACAAAATATTGTCGAAACGGTCATTCGAAACGTCCGGTAGCCATTTTAACAAATTGTTTGACCTAACCTCAAGTGAAATATCGGAAAGGAATGAATGGCACCAAAATGCAACAACCAAAAAAATTTGCTAGCCTAATTATCGGTAATGGATACTTAGGCAAAGAAAAAATGAAATAGCTACTGCAAATTTCAAAAAAATGATGACTATCATGGCTTCCACTTTTAGTTACAAAGAATCGCGTTATGGCTAAATTAGCCCAAAAATAAATTTGAAAATGGGCAAAAATAGGCATTATAAACGTGATCATGGAAGCGCAGACCAAATGGGAAATGCTTTTCCATGTTTATCTCAAATTAGGGTTGAATACCTGCATGCGAGTAGTGAGTGATCTATGCGAGTAACGGGTTTTTAATTTAGGGCGGACGGGTAAACCCGTACCCGCATGCGGTTTCGAGGATGTGCGGGCGGGTATCCGGGTACCGTCTATGCCGAAAGTCTGTTCAAATGATTATTTTTGTAAATAATGTCGGATTTTAATTTGAAAAACTAAAACATTACGCCAAAAAACCAAATGCACAAAACATAAATTTCATCCAAAATCCAATCTTTACCACTGCTTAAAATACCCGTTTTTGCGGGTACCCGCAGTGTTTACCCGTACGGGTTTCGAATTTTCAAATCGGTTACGGGTAGGAACCGCATGCGGGTTTTTTCCTTAAAATATGCGGGTAAACCCGTACCGGTACGGGTAATGCGGGTGCGGGTATTCAACCCTATCTCAAATCAAAGTATTAAGTGCAAAAAATTTTAGGCATTTGCCTAAAAATGGAAGTCCTATTAATTACCATGGATTACTGTGGGGAATGGTCATTCAATATGTGAGAACCCTATTTTATGAAAATAATCTAATCAAAGTACAATTGCGTTGGTATCCATAACTGATCGAATATCTCCTGGTTGTCCAATGGCATTGCTTTGGTGGCGAGGCCAAACGACCATTTATCATTTATTCATGCTACTTTCCCTGGTCTAAGATAGGAAAAGAGAACTAACAGATCAGTGTGAAATGAGAAAATTTGTCATTAAATTTGTTTGTTATAGATTTTAAGCTAAAAATGCAACTGCCATTTGAAGCGAAAAAGGCTGCCTTCCAGCAACTAGTCAGCAAATCAGGTAGAAGAAAGTGTGGCCGATTAAGTGATTGTACCAAACCTTGAGAGAAATATTTTAAGGGTCAAACAAATAAAAAGATGTTTCAATTAAAAAAAATTGTAGTTCACAAATAATATTTTATTGGGGCTTCTTTTAGTTCATTGGATCTTAGCAAAAAGCAAATTCATGTTCTAATAATCATTTTAAAGCAATGTATAACCGTTTCAACCGCTTCTTTAGAAGACAAGTTTATTCTTGTCATCGGAGCGACCGGTTGCGGGAAGTCCACCTATGCTCCGGTGTACGCCGCCGAATTCGGCTGCGTGATTTGCACACAGCCACGCCGTGTCGCGGCCAAGGAACTGGCGAAAAGGTGTGTTTAATTAAACGCATTAAAATGGATGAAATAGCGTAACATTCACAAAAAGGAGGGAATTAAATATGAACCAGGTTTAATTTAGAAAAAACGCTAATTGGAGAATTGGGTAACATTGGCTCTATTGGCTTGCTAAATTTCAAAAAAATTCATTAAGTTTTTCAAAAGTTGTGGCCAAAAAAAGTGGAATAAATTGCCATAAATTTGAAAAACTAATGATTTTTTTTAATATTCTTTTTTCAGCCCACTGGTCATATTTTGTTTTTTTCTTACAATGAGGTAAAAAAATATTACTATTTTATGATTTTTTGAAGCAATTTTTTAATATTTGAGTGTATTTTGGTAACAAATTTTGCACCAAAAAAGCCCGGTTTTTGTGAGTTTTTTTCAGAAAATTTTAAGAAAACATAAAGCGAAAGGGGCCCTGTGGTGCCGATAGGCGCCACCGGGAAAATTTTTGGAAATTTGGCTTTGATTTGCTCAAGGATTTTGGCCCAAAAATGTCCGTTTTTAACAATTAAATTAAATAATACTTCTACCACCACACCTAATTTTGTTTGGGATAAAATATTTAAAAAAAAGTATATTTATAACAATTTTTACTCGAAAATTTCCCTTTTGTTCAATTTTTTCAAAATTTCTTACTCAGACCCCATTTTTAGCAGTGACATTGCTTATTTGGTCCCGGTTTTGCCCTGTTAATTAGCATATAATACTAGAAATTGAAAAATCGATGATGAATAAAAAGGCTCTTTTTTATGGTACGGCCTTAGTATAATCAGTAGTGATGCTCGAAAGTCTCGGTCTCGAGTCTCGACTCGAGAAAAGTCTCGGGTTTTTTCTGGTCTCGGTCTCGGTCTCGTGTCTCGAGTCTCGGGAAATTTTTGGTCTCGAGCATCACTAATAATCAGTACTACAATATTATAATTTTTTTTTAATTTTAACATTTTCGGCATTTGATTAATAATTGTTTAGCAAATTCGATGGGTAAAATTGGGTTCTATTTTACTTTATGAGTCCAATCGCACTTTATTAGTCGAGACAACTATTTTCTTTTTGTAATTTATTTCACTATCACTAAAATATGTGCAAGCACAATTATTATTAGGATTCCAGAAAATATGGAGTAAAAATCGCAAAATATGGCCATAAAAATGGATTAAAAGCCAAGTTGCTTCTATTCCTTGTGTGTGTTTGTGTGTGTGTACCCATGGGTCATTTGGATCCATAAAAAAATAAGCGGTTGATTGACCCAACGGTGGTCATACTGTTGCATTCCGCCGTATGCAGCCCCGTGAGCACCTTGTTGCCCCGTCCCCCCCCCCCCCCTGTGGACCCACATTAAGTTAAACGTGACAACAAAAATATCATGCTAAAATTCAATAAGAAATCAAGCAAAATGATTCGAAATCGGGTATCTAAATGCCATCAAGTTATTGGCAGCAGACCCTAAAAATCGGTTGGACTCATACACTCTGAATGGTTGGACTCATAAAGTAAAATAGAAACGAAAATTGTTTATTTTTCCGCAATTCAGAATAGTACCGATAAAAAAAATAAGAAGATAATACACTTAGATCCTTCGGTCGAATTTGGTCGGAATGGTGCCCCATGTTAAAGCCATTGGTGAAAAAATTGGAGAATTGGATTTCTTCGACACTCCTTCAACAAGAGCGATCAAAAAGGTAGAGAATAACCTACTATTTCTCGGTGCAATTGATGGTTAGTTAATTTTAATAATAAACGCGGCGAACCCAATTGTGATTCTTAGTTGCAAAATATTTCTTAAATCAGAACACCAAAGAAAATAAAAAAGCAAAAATTAAAAAGAAATCAAAGAATTTCCCTTGTTCAAAGGCAAGAGCCAATCTCGGCTTAAAACTTAGAATCGAAAAAATAAACTCAGATTTGATAGAGGGGGTCGAAATATAGGGCTATGAATTAAAGAAAATTAGCCAATAAGAAAAAAGTATTTCCAAAAGAGAGGGTCGACGATGCTGATAGGCGCCGCCGGGAAAATTTTTGAAATTTTAATAGAATTTGTTAGCAGATTTTCCCCAAAAATGGTCAACTTTGGTTCTTAAAATAGGAATATTCTTTTATTTTCTACGTCAGAGTAAGAAATAAGAACAAAATAAGAACAGAAGGCTGAAATAAGAACAAATCTTAGAAAGCAAATAGGACCTTTGATTAAATAGGATCATCTTTTCGAAAATTTTGATGACTTTTCTTTATTTTGTTGCACTGCCTAACAAAATTAATTTTTGACAATTTTTGGCAAAAATTTTCACTTTATTGACAATTTTTTGGTCGGTTGTCATTCTTAGGGGTGTATAAAAACCCCGACCCCGAGTCGGGGTTGAGGGTCGGGGTCGGGGTTTGTCGGGGTTGGAAGCGTCGGGGTCAGGGAAAACCCCGAAAAATGGCCTAAAATGTCGGGGGCGGGGTCGGGGTTGCAACCCTATTTAAACCAAGTTCTTTCTTAATCTATAGTTTAGTAAGAACCTTTTTATTGATTGGCGAAAAGATATTGTCGAAATGTGATAATGATATAGTTAGTTCACTTGGAGGCCAGGGCAGGGCTAAACACAATTAACCAACCGAAACGAAATTTCACCCACCCTATTATACACAGAGTTTTTGATTTAAAGAAAATTCGATGATAAACATGATTGGAAATTGATTGTTTTAGAGTTGGGTCGAAAAACAACATACCCACAGGGTGCCATGTCCGGTTCAACTCAACAGTCAAGGACAACACCCAAATCACCTACGCCACAGATGGAATCCTACTCCGTCAACTTCAACAGGACCCTGCACTCAAGAAGTACAACGTGGTGTTGGTGGATGAAATCCATGAGAGAAAAGCAAACACCGATTTGCTTATGGCCCTGCTGAAGGTCTTAAACGAATTTGCAATCGAATATTGGTTATCCGGAAATTTGTGGGCAAATGAAATAAAATTGACAAATTGCATTAGGGTATGCAAACTTTTAATTAAAATGCATTAAAAATTTACAAAAATAAATCCTATATCATTTCATAGATTTGTGTTCCATTTATGCAGCGCTGGGTTCGTCGTCAATTTGGCCACTTCGCCAGTTTTAAGACGGAAAAAATCGATGTGAAAATTTTAATGGAGAGGCGAAGATATTTAATTTAGATGAGAAAGTTGTGTAAAAAATTGTCAATTTTTAAACTTTGCCGATTTGTAAAATCTTATTTTAATAAATATTTTCTAAATAATAAAATTGCTTTTGCGAAATTTCGTTAAGTTGTTTAAACGGAAAATCACAACTGTCAAACATTGGTGAAAGTTCAATCAATTTATTTTACTATTTTTTAATAAAATTTAATAATTAAAACTTAATTTCTTTTGGTCGGATGGTGCCGATAGGCGCCGCCGGAAATTTATGGGATTTTTGTGTTAATGTAAGTGTTAATCGAATCCAACCGAGCTTAAATGTTGTGGAAAATTTTTTTCAACTGGTCTTAGGTTTTCACATATCTAAGGCTTCGAGAAACTAGGGTTAGATTTTTCAAAAAAAAAAAAAAGTTAAATCGTGTCGATATTCAATCGTAGTTTTCCCAAAATCAGAACTTATTAAAAATGATTGCGCAGCAATTAAATTATACATCAATTTATCGAAGTAAATGGGTAAAAATATTAAATTTCCCATTACCCATAATCATCTTAAGCAATTTTGGACTAGAAATAAGCAAATCAAACATTTCGGGGCAAGTTTTTTTTGCTGTTCGGCTTTGGAAAGAGACATTAAATTTATAATTTTGAAAAGGGAAGGGTCGGCGATGCCGATAGGCGCCGCCGGGAAAATTTTTGAAAATTTGTGTCTGTTTTGGTAACAGATTTTAATCAAAAAATGGTTATTTTGCACAATTTTTAACCAGGGTTCGGGTTAGCCAAGCTCAATTTCAAAGGACATAAAGGGGAGAATTGTGAATTCAAAGGACACTCCAAAAATGTATCATTTACCATAAAAAGGGGGTGCGGAGGCGGTGCCGATAGGCGCCGCCGGGAAAAATCTGGAAAATTCGAGTGTTTTTTGTAAGAAAAGTTGCACAAAAATTGACCAACTTTATGATTTTTCAGTTTGATTGCTCAATTTTGTCAAAGTAAAACCAAATTGAATCTTTTTCAAATGCCATAGAATCTGAATTTGAAAAAGGAATAATAAAGAGAAAGATTAAAATGCAGTCGGAATGGTTACATAGCAGTTCGTCACTGTGCGTTTCGTCACTGACACTTTTTTATGTCTTAAAAACATGTTTTTGGGGTTTTCGGGGTCGCTGATCACGAATCTAACATCCATTTCAACCAATTCCGAACCCCGGACCCGGATTTGAACAAAAAATAATAATCAAAAAATTTTGTTTTTTAGGCTAAATGGAGTATCAAATAGCCACTCTTGTACTGTCGATTTTAACAAGTAGTCATTTTAATAAAAATCGAAATTTTAAATTTTTCGATTGTTATTTTTTGTTCGATTCCGGGTCCGGGGTTCGAAATTGGTCGAATGGATGTTAGATTCGTGATCAGCGACCTCGAAAACCCCCTAAAACATTTTTTTAAGACATAAAAAGGGTAGTGACGAAACGGTCAGTGACGAAACGCACAGTGACGAACTGCACTGACACGGTCGGAATTTGCGATTGAATATTTAATAAAAACAATAAGCAAATCGTTTCAAAAATTGCCGCGAATCGCGGATTACAAATCCCGCGGTCGCGGATCGCGAATCGCGGACCAAATTTGCCGCGGTCGCCGAAAAAAGCCGCGAATCGCGCGTCGCGGATCGCGCCCAGCCCTGGTCCGGCGGTGCCGATAGGCGCAGAATCCGAGCCATGCATAAACAAGCTAAGACATTTGGCTAAAATAAAATAAAAATATAAAAAAATGAAAAATTTCCCGTCACTAAGTTTTGCTACTTGTTTTTCAGGGGCTATCTTAATTTTCAAATTTGCTATTTTCGTTTTTTGGGTTTTGACAGCTCATCAGACAGCTTTTTCTTTCTAATACACTTATACAAAAACCAAAAGATGGTAAAAAGGCTTCCCTGACAATCACGCCCCTGATACCTCCCCCACCCCAACGACATATCCAAATTTCGGCTTTTTGGGTCTTTGGAAAGAGTACGCGGAAAATAAACTTTAGGCTCGGTTTCATACATGTACAAGGGGTGTCTCAGGCCAAGGGCTATACGACGGACGATTGAGACGGGGGGGGGGTCTCGGGACCGATTTCTCATACGAAGGTCCAAATGTTTTCTCCCGGCTACCCTTTTTTTTTTGCTTTTCACTTCGGCACCCTGCTTCCACAGCAACTGTTTTTATCCTTCTCATTTTATTCGTTAATAACGACAAAAAACATTTGTGAAAAAATGAAAATAGGTATATCAAAGAAACAAAATAAAATAATAATATTTATGTGTTGTTATTTGTGAATCATCTTAGCAGAAAGTGACGAATTGGTTGCTTTTTAATTATTTTGAAAGGCATTTTAAAATTCGTAAAAAACATTTAAAACGGCCTATTTTAAAAGGAAATAAAAATGTCCATATAAAAAGCAAAAATAGCAACAAATTCAGTCGATGGGACAAAACAAAAATGCGAAAAAAAAAATATTATTTATGTGAAAAATACACAGTTTTAAATTTGTTGAAAGATTATTTTTGTGGGGAGACAGAGAGAGAAGGAAAAAAAGGCTCAGAGAATGAAAAACAAATTAGATTTTATTAAAAACCATTCATTCATCATTATAAAATGATGACAAAGAAAAACAGATTGCTTGTGAGTGGACGAAAACTTATGATGAAACACAGTATGACAAAGTATACGATGGATGGGTAATGAATGGGATAGGTACGGTAATGAGCGGAGCAACAACAAAAGAATAGGAGCAACAACAGAAAAACAACAACAAAAAAAAAGGGATAACAAAAGGGAGAAGGAGGAGCAAAAAGGGCAAAAAGGAGCAACAACAACAAACAGACCAAACAAAGCAAAGGCAGTCTCAGTCGACAGCAGCAGAATCCGCAACAATTAAAAAAGACTCTCCGCCAAATACCGTACTCCGTGCCAAGACGACAGTATCCCAACCATCCATCGAGTTGGCACATTTCCCCTACAAAAGTCTTTGTAAACAAAAACAATTCTGGTGATTTATTTTTGCTACTGTACTTTGTTTGCCCACCGTATTCTTCCCGCTCAATTGCCGCCCGTTTGTCCTCCGCTGCTGTCTTTGGGCGAATCCGTTCCACCACGGCTCGTTGGTCGCCACGCCATTTCGGAGGCGGCAATGCCGCCCCCCGCGGCGTCGCCCGTCGTCAGTGTTGGCCCGGCACTGTCCTCCTTCTGCGGTGTCCGGTCTCGCTGTTGGTCCCATCTCTTTCGACCACCTTTAAGACCAAAAAAGATGGATGTTTTCATATTAAATAAATCCCCCAGGGCCCAATGGCTTGTTTGGTTCCAACTTTGGCCAACCATTGGGTGGAGGTGGGCATCTGCATTGTCCATCCCTCCCAACCCCCGAAATTCAGTCCCACCTCCGAGTCCGCTCCCAAAACTGTCCAATTCGCGCAGTTTGGACAGTCCAGTGATGCGACTCTCCGCTCGGCTGGTGAGCAGTGAACTGACTGAAAATGCATAAAAAATCATTTTAATTTTTTTTTAATTTTTGTTTTCTCTTTTTTTTTGACCGTTCGCTGCTGCTGAACGGCGATCCGCCGAACTTCGTCCTCCATAACTCGGTCTGCTCCCTTTCCGTGCCGTCTGTTGCATTTTTTCCTTTTCCTTTTGCTTGTCATGCTGAAATTTTGGAAGAATGAAAAATACTTGTCCAATATTTTATTAGAATTTCAATTAATTATTTAAATTTTAATTATTTTTCCAATTATTTATAAATTCTCCACCCCCCCCCCCCCCCTCCTTTTACTTCAATGCGTTCCATTTCGTTCTCCTGCTGCTCCTTCTCCACCTCTTCCCGCACTTCCTCAATTGTTTTCGGTCCCTTTTCTCCCCCGCGGGGCATCCAATTGTTTTTGCGCAAATCCTTTGAAAACGGCATTTAACAATTAGAATTAATAATTATTTAAATTGGTTTAATTAAAATGCCTATTTATTTGAAATTTGAATTTGTTTATTAATTTTTGATTTTGATTCCCATTTTTTCTCCCCTCCCCGCTCCCTCCACTCACTTCCACTTCCATAATGGCAAATCGAATTCGGTTGGACATTCCCCCTTTAAGTGACGTCAAATGGGAGAAGATTTTGTCGAGACTGAAGCTGTCCTGGAAACAGAAAATTGCTTATTCCAATCGATGGATGTTCTTCTGCTGAATGGACCAAATCACTCACCTTTTGGTCCGACGCTTGGGAAAAGGTTCGTCGCGTCTTTTGCTGCCGTTCCTCGTACACTTTGCCCACCGTCTCCAATAGTTCCACGCCGTATCTGAAGAAGGGGAGAATAATTAGTAAACAATTAAAACATTTATTAATTTTAAATTGTTGAATAATATAATAAACATTTTTAATTTTAAATTGTTGATATATTATAATAATCATTTAATATATTAATTTTAAATTTTGTTGAATATTATAATAAACATTTAACAATATTAATTTTAAATTGTTGAATATTATAATAAACATTTAACAATATTAATTTTAAATTGTTGAATATATTATAATAAACCATTTAATTTTTAATTGTTGAATTATAATATTTCTCTCACAAAAAACGACTCACTCGATGTACACCTCGTCCTTGGTCACTTCGTATCGTTTGATCAGCTCAACAGCGCACCAATTGATTATCTTAAGGGGGTTTAATTGCGTTTTTTGTTTTTGTTTCCCTTTCAATTGCATTCATTCGCCTTGTCAATGAGCAGCTGATGCCGGTAGAGTTGGGAGATGAAACTAAACGAAGAGGAAAAGGTCAATTTGAATCGTTAAAAAGCAAATCAGTGATTTATCTGGTAATTGGCCCTTCTTATAAGTCCAATTTTGTTTTTCAGGACATTTAGTCGAGTGGTGCCTTTCGGACTTTTTTAAGAAGATTAAATTAAAGAAAAATTATTATTTTATATTGTTTTTCCCTTTTTGGTCAGGGTTTCTTTTTTTTAAAGTTCAAATGGAATTTTTAAACCTTTTTTTTGGAGAGTTTTATATTGACTGTAAAAAGATTATTTGTTGTTTAAGATAGTTATTTTAATTTTTTTTTTTTGATTTTTGATTCTGACAGAATCTGTTTCTGTTCCGTTCTGTTCTCTACCATTTTGTGTTTAATTGCACTATCCTTTGACAATTTGTCCCCCTTTTTAGACCAATTTTCTCCCTTTTTAGACCAATTGTCCCCCTTTTTAGACCAATTGTCCCCCTTTTTAGACCAATTTTCTCCCTTTTTAGACCAATTGTCCCCCTTTTTAGACCAATTGTCCCCCTTTTTAGACCAATTTTCTCCCTTTTTAGACCAATTGTCCCCCTTTATACCAATTGTCCCCCTTTTTAGACCAATTGTCCTCCCCCCCCACCGAATGATGCCGAGCAGTCGTCGCTTTTCCTTTGACTTTCGTTGCTCAATTTCCTCCTCCACGTGCACTCGTCCCTTCTCATCGCCCTCTTCCAAATCGTCAATTTTCTTCCTCAGTTCTGAGATTTTCTCGTCAAAATTATTGGACACTGTGAACGTTTTTTGGCACTTTTGGATGATCTCAGTTCTGTAAATTTAAAATCGCAATTTAATTTGTTTTAATTATGAATTAATCATTTTCAAAATGGCTTTTTGTTGTTAATGATGCCCTTATCCCTCTTATTATTATTATTTTAAATTTGTCTGTTTTTTCCCCATGGATTTGTCTCGCCTAAAGCTTTTCTCCGTCTGCGGTTTGTCCGCCATTGTCCGCTTCTCCTCCTCCACTTGCTTTTTGCACAGATCCGAATACAGTGGACAGAAGTGCGGCTCTTCCACCGCTTTGTCAAAGATCAGATCAATGATCATCTGTCAAATTTGACAATTTATCCCACACATTTTGGCCCATTTTCGCTCATTTGTCGGCCCACCTCCAACATTTTTGTGTCTTCGTGAATTTTGTATTGGATGAACTCTTCCGACAAATCTTTGTAAGTGGACGGAGTGACTTTGTTGAGCAGTCCGCGTACTTCTTTGCGCAACTTCTGAATTCAAATTAGGCTAAATCCGGGAATTTACCGGAAATCCGAAAATAACATTTTGGGTTCGGCGAATTGCCTTTGAACAATGAAGTCCCATTGGGGCTTCAAATTAATATAATATTTTGATTGCTTTCTAATTTTATTGGCTTTTTCATCCCTCCAGCCCCTCGAAATGCCATTTTCTTCCTGTGCTATCCCCCAATTTCCCACCTCATATTTCACTTCTTCCTCATCCCGTTCCGGTGCGCTCATGTCAAAGCGTTCCTCACGCTTCGGTTTCCACGCATTTGCTGCTCGCCTCGGCAAATTCTCGGCCACCTGCGAACTGCTAATCTGCGCCAATTTAATCGGCCGCTGGTCGAGCGATTGACGCGCAATTGGACCCTAAGGGGAGGGGAGGGGGGGGGAGGGAATAATTATTAATTATTAATGATTGGTAATTGGTAATTGGTAAATGGCAATTACTATAAATGATTTTATTATTTATTTCCCATTCAAATATTATTTATTTCTGGCGAATTTCCAACCTTTTTCGGCTTCAATTTGTTGTCACTATGTCTTCCGGCATACGGCTTTAAATTATAAAGAAATAATTTTAATATTTTATTATTCCATTATCCCACCGGTCTGCTCGTCGTGAACCGTCCCCCTCCGCCCGTGCCGAATTGATTCATTCCGCCACCCCCCGCCTGTTGCCACGGAGTTTTGAACTGATCGGAAGAGGTGCTGTCAAAGCGCTAAAATCGGAACTATAAACTTGAAGCATAATTGAACAATTTTTAAATGGTTGCTGCAATTCAAATTTTTATTCTTTGGCGTTTTTTTTATCCATTGGTTTTACTTTTGTCTTTCCGCCGGCTGAAAATGTTTGCACAATTGGCACTCCGCGCCTGCTCAGCCCCAACTCCTCCAATTCTTCCTCCGACTTGGGACAGGTCACTGTTTTGAGTGCCTAAAACATTAAGGAATATTTAAAAAAATGATTATGAATATTTTGTTTAATATTTCTTTATGTTAATGATACTGTAGAAGGTGATACTGTAACTTGTCCATTCCCTGTGCTTACCATGGTCACTTTGCGAATGAAATAGAGAAACTTCCGACTGTAAACGCATTGGTCCGGGTTGTTGTTCTCGTCACTGCAATAAAATTAGTTCCAAAGTTTTTTTACAATAAGTTTTCCAATTTAATTTCTTCGAATGCCCGCCTTATCTCCATTTGCTGCATTTGCTCCTCCAATTCCCGAATTCGCTCCTCCGTCAGTGCTTCGTTACTTTCGTCCTGCGACGGGGTCAACCGATCAATGCCGGAGGGCTCCTCGTCACCGTTCAAATCCTAAGAAACCCCAAACCAAATTTAAAATAACTTTAAATAGTCAAATATATTAAATTTGTATGCCTTCATCACTCTCTGTAAGCTTTTTCTCTGATCGGCACCCTAAATCACCTATTCTCTCTCTCTCCTTCTCTCTCTCTCTTTTCTCTCTGTCTCTCTCTCATTCTTCCCCTCTCCTTTTTATGTGATTCCTCTTACGCATCTCCTCCCTCTTTCCCCTTACATTTTGACTGCCCTTTCGACTGCTTTCTCCCATTGTCTCTGTGTCTGCCCTCGTCGTGCCCTCCTCTTCTTCCTCTGCTGGTGCCGTTGGACTGACCACCGCCGGCGGCGCTTCGTCCGGCTGAAAAACGGCGGCAGTAAATTTCGGCACCGTTTGATTCTGTTGAGGTTGCTGCTGAAATTGTTGTTCGACGGGTTCCATTTGCTGCTGTTGTTGTTGCTGCTGTTGTTGCTGTTGTTGCTGCTGCTCCATCACCGCTTTTTGTGGGTTTTCCACCTTAAAAAGCGATAAAATTCCAACAAAAAACGCAAAAAGAAAAAGTTACAATAAGGTCGAGAAGAGGCGGAATATGCTGATTACGGGGGACCGGACTAAGCCGTTGCTGTTGGGCCAAATGAATTTGCGGTTGACTCGGCGGAGGGGGAGGAGAAGAGTGAATCACCTGCTGAACTCATAAATGGATCAATCTTTCAATTGTAATTTACCATTAAATTAATAATTTATTTTCGTTTTTCCATTTAACAATTTAATTTTATCCCATTTTGATGCCTTTCCCATTTTATCCCATTTTGATGCCTTTCCCATTTTATCCCATTTTGATGCCTTTCCCATTTTATCCCATTTTGATGCCTTTCCCATTTTATCCCATTTTGATGCCTTTCCCATTTTATCCCATTTTGATGCCCTTCCCATCCGTCCCCCACCTGCTGCTGCTGTTGCTCAACAGTAATTGTCGGACTTGAGGACAGCCGCGTTTGGTGGTGGACGGGCTGTTGGACCACAATGTTGGCCACGGTTCCACTGACATGCTGCTGATGTTGTTGTTGATGAAGCTGTTCGCAATTCCTTGGTTGCTGTTGCTCCGACAAAACATGAATTTCTGAAAATTTAATTAGGCTAACAAATTCGGCAAAAGCCATGGATTTATTTATTTATTTAAATTTAAAACATTTATTATAAATAAGTTGGCATGCGACTCTTAAATATTTGAGGCCATAGCCCACCTTGGCCAAATGTTCGTTGAGATGGCGGCACTTTTTGGGCCCATTCTGTCGTCGTCGCTTCACTTTGTTTCGTTTGTTCAGCAACAGTTTCCCTGGTGAGCTTAAAATGTGAGCATATCATTTATTGAGGAAGCTTTTTTCGTTGTTTGTGCCGATTGTTTTGGCACACCATTCATTGCCTTTCGGCATTTTTTTTTACCCACCGGCACCGCGGGGGGCGGAGTGATCGTCGGCATTTCTCCATTCCCTTCGGCGGATGCTTTCAAATCGGCGCCGTCCGCCCCGTACTTCATCCGTTCCGCGATTCTCTTCTGGAACTCCTTGGCGTGGGCGGATTTGTCCGTTTCGTCTGTTTCTTTCTCCTTCCCATCCGTCGTTGGCTTCGTTTTCCTTTTCGACTCATTTGTTACGCCCGTGGACAAGTCCAATTCCTAAGGGGGAGGGCCAATTGATTTTGGGAATGAATGCGTTTGTTTTGCCATTTCTGATCAGTGATCTGGGTTTTGTGCATTTACCTCTTCCCCTTTCAAATTCCCAATTAAACAATGGCATTTTGAATCAAAATTAAAGACATCACCCAAATATTTTTGGCCTTTTCAAATGGTGCCATAACTTTTCCACCAAAAAAAAAGACCTGTTTCGTTTCCGGGTCCATGAACTTCAACAGTTTTTTCTCGCGTTGCAACTGCTGCTGAGGCGGAATGGGTTGGCCGGGACCGGCGGAAGAGACCACAACATTTGTCTGAAGGGGAAATGGGGAGAGGGTAAATTTGGACAGTACCAAATACCAATTTGAAGCAGTTCCAACCAAAAAATGGCCCACCGTTTGTAAATGCGTCGCCCCGGGCGCCATCATGCCGTGCGCAACCGAAACGGCGGCCGACTGCTGAACGGCAGCGGCTGCAGCAGCAGCAGAAACGGCCCCGGCACCGCTCATCACCGAAACGGGCGGCATTTGTGCCACGCTTGTCACCGACGGCATTGGCACGCCGGCGGCGCCGTGGTGAGGCGGCACGGGCATGGAGCCATGGGCATGGGACTGCTGCTGCTGGGCAACAGCCATGTGCTGGGCTGCGAGCATCTTCAAAATGTAAAACAATTGAAAATACATTATTTTAATTTATTAATTAACAAACAAAACGGAAGATAAGGTAATGAATGATAAAATATAACCCAAAAAAAAAAGAAAAAAGTGACAAATGATTCAGTGGCATTAGGCAAAAGATAAAGTTAAATGACCACTCGGATTTTCGAATGGATAAATTCTTTTAAAAGTTTAAATTTGCTGCTTTTTGTCATTTCCATCCTTAAGACCTAAGGGCTTGTTTTGCCATTAAATACTTTAAAACATACTTAAATCCTGGGAATTCCTTTTTTTGCTAAATTTGTTCACCCATCACAGATTGTTCATATGAACTTGTCCACCTGCTGTTGGTGGTACGCCTGCTGCTGCTGTTGCGGAGTCATAAGCAATGCCTGCGGCATGCCGGCGGTCATGTAAGCACCCGGCACGGGTGTGCCGTAATATTGACCCGTTGATGGGCTAAAAAGAAAGGAAAATCGTAATTTTATATTTATTAATATATTTATTTGCTTTTGTCCAAATGCCAAAATGCCCCCGCCTTGGGCAATTTATTGGTTAATTACTTGCTATTAATATTGGAGAGTGCCCACTTGAAATAGTACGGTTGTTGAATGCTTTGGTAAATTGGCGTCGCTTGCCCCTGCGGGTAAATGCTCGCCGCTTGCTGATAAGCGGTCGCTTGTGGCATTCCTCCGCCGGCACCCGCCGTCGGTCCGTACATTTCTTGAGTTGACGGAATGGTGTCCGATCGCATTATGGTGGCCGATGCCGGAAGGTTGATGATGGTCCTGGCATAGGGGGTATTCAAGGAGTGATCAAATTGATCAGAGGAATTGATCGGACAAAACAATTTATCAGGCAAAAAGGGGCGACCAAATAATTAGGCTAATATTGCACCAAAAAGAAGATCAAATACCAATGCCAATAATAATAATAATAATAATAATAATAGGTCAATTGCAGTAATTGAGAGAGATTTTGGTAACCAAAAATAGGATTATATTTTTGTCATAGCAAATATTTTTTGGCATTTTTCCTTTCCTTTTAAACCTTGGCACTAACGAATCGCCGTCGCGGTGCGGCTGATAGCGTTGCTGCTGTGTGTGTTGGTGCGATTGTGTCTGAAAATGCTTAGACTCAAAGGCAAAAACAAAAAAAAAAAACATTTAATATATTTCCCATTGGAAAATTTGTCCAAAAAATTCACCGTTTAATAGCCGAAGGGTTTAAATTTCGCTTTAAGGCAACAATTGCATAATTTGAACTGATTTTAGCTTCTGCACTATCCAATGGCCGTATAAAAATGTCTTTTCAACTCGAAATGCCCTCCGACACTTTGGCCATTAATTCATTCATTCATTCATTGATCACTTTTTGTCTGTCATTTCGGCCCTTCTTCGCAATGCTTTCCCCCCCCCCCTTTTTCTCCCCCTCTTGCGCACCTGTTGTGCCATTGGCATTTCCCCGGCTCCTCCCCGGTTGGCCCCCTCATCAAATGTCCCGCTTAGTCCCTCCTGCTGCTGTTGCGGTTGCATCGCCTGGGGCGGCGTTGCGGTGGCCACCGGCGACTGTCGGCTGTGGCCATTCATTTGCTGTTGGTAGGGGCTGCTGGTTGGGGCGCGAATTTTGAAAGCTTTTGTTTTGAGAATTTTCTATAATTTGATAAAAATTTTTGGGAAAAATGGACAAAAATTCTTTTGAAAAAAATCAGCGAAAAAAGCGACGGCGAATTACAAAAGAAAAAAAAAATGGAAAAAAGAAAAAAATGATTGACTGAGAGGGGACGGACTCAATGCACTCCCACCGCCATTTATTGCACAATTTAATCGGGAAAAAAAAGAAGGAAAAGGGCAAAATGCTGAAGCTGCAACAGGCGAAGATTACGCGGCCGCTTTTCTTCCCCAATTTGACCATTTTTTGTGAGGGCGGCGCCGTCTGAGAATTGCGAAATGAGTCCCATGAATTTTAACAAAATAAAATGTGACAAAAGAGGCACACGATTTAATTTAGAAAAATATTATAAGAAAACCCAATTCTTTTATGATTAATTTGTTTTTCTGCACAATTGGGCGTCGTACTCAATTGGCTTTTCCCTTGTGACTCGGTTGGTCAGCGCTGAATTTGCTTCTAAGAATTAAGTATCAATGAGCAATTATGATACTCAAATTAAGCAATTCCATTCAATAGACATTTTTCGCGTTTTCCATGGCACTTTAATGTCAGATTCTCGTCAATTGCCTTTTTCCCCTCGGCATTCTTTGCCATAATCAATCGTTTCCATTAATTCGCTCACTCAAATGGTTTCTCCCCATTTTCTTCTCTCTCCCATCCCATCGAAATATAATTTGTAAATCCCCATTATCATTATCAAATTCGCTGATAACACCGGTGACCCTCGCCCCAATTGGTGTTTGTGTGGCTGGGAGATTCAAAATGGTGGGGGGGGGGGGGGCCGAGGGGGTTCGCCTCACTAATGGCTTTTGTTTCTTTCTTTTCCTCTCAGAATGGGCTGCTATTTCTCTCCATGCCATTTCATTGACTTTTCCCTCTTTCTTCATTGTCTTTTTCTTTTTCTTCTTATGGCTGCTTGCTGCTCACATTCTAATTACACCTAATTACATTTTGTCCTAATTGGAAGGAGCAGCAGAAGGAGTGGGGGGGGGGGCGGCAATTTGTGCCTTTGTTTTTTGGAATGAGTGAAAACTAAAAAAATAAGCAATAAAATTTAAATGTGACTAATTGCCATAATTAGGTGATTAGATAATTAATTAATTAATTGATTGCTGATCGACCATCACTTCTTTCACCTCTCTTCCGCCCATTTATTCCCCCAATTCATTCATTCGTTCGTTGGCTCTTTTTTGACTTTGTCCCAATGCAAAGTGTTCTTCTTCCCCCTCCCTTTTCCTCCAACAAGTGATGAGTTCGGCTTCTTGTGAACGTTATCGCCCCCGTCGTCTTCGTCTGTTGAGCAATCCAAGTGCCTATTTGCTGCACAACTGTGAGCCCGGCATGAGCAAAGAGAGGCGCAAATTTTTGATAGGTCCAATGAAAATATTTAAATAAAAATAGTTTTTTAACATATTTTATTTTTCCTAGGGCAATTCGAATGAAAAAATAAGGGCCAATTTAAAGGAGAGAGTAGTGCCTTAGGCTAAGAGAGAAGAGATCAGCTAATTGACTTTTGTTTATATTTTTGATCGCGATTTGAAGACATTCCTCAGGCAGTGGATAGGGAATATAAGCGGAACTAATGACAACTTAATTAGTGATGATAAGAAATTGTCTATATTTCTTGGTAAAATCGAAAATATTCGGACAATAAATAGTAAACTCAAATTATGTTAAGTGAATGTTTTCGATTTTGTGCTCTGCGCTTTGCTTTGGCTGCTCTCCGCGGTCACCAAGCCGTACCAGCACAGTTGGTTCGACGCCTTCCTGGAGGAGGTCGACGTGTTCAGGCCGTACTTCCTCTACAATTCGTTGTTTGACTTGGGTTTGTCTTTTTCAATTGGCCAAACACTCAAAAATTGAATTTGGCACAGCAATCGCCGCTTTTCTCCGAATGTCCATTCTTCTGGTTGCCTATGCGTTGCTCAAATGCGATCATTGGTACGAAAAATTGGGGCAAAAGTCAACATTTTGATACAACCGAGGGATTTTTGCCATTTTACAATAAATCGACAAAAAAAGACCATTTTTAATTTTGGAATAGCTTAATTAGAGACATAAAGTGCCAAACAATGTTTATCTATTCGAAATTTAAATAAAATTTTTTTTTCTAAACTATTCATTTTTTCTTTATTTTGAGCATGACAAAAAAGAGAAGCGTTTAAATTTGGCACTTAAAATGAAAGTTTCACTTTCTCAGTGAAGGTTACCGGTGGCATTGACTACGGCGATCACCACCATTTTCGTGGCCATCAAAATTTTCTTTTTCTTCGACAAGGATAAAAGCCAAATGCAACAGGTTATATTCCAAAGGGAATTTGATTGATTTGTTATTAAAAGTGAAAAAATAAAATGATCAAAATCAATTAATTTGATTAAAAATTATAAATATTAAATATAAATTTAATAAGTCAAAATAAGATCAGTTTTTCAATTTGTTTTCGTGGCTCAGTTGGTAACGCTTTCGTTTCGATGGGCTGTTTTTGGAAGGCAGTGATGATAATTCGTTACGTTTGAGTTTAAATGCTAAACGATGACCACTTTTATTCGTACTGTTTGAGCCTTTCACTTTCATTTTTAATTCTTTTTTCTGATTTTTTGTTTTTATTTGTTCAGAATTTGGTAATCATTGCTTCACTGTGCGTGGCGTGGTTCGAACTTTGGCTAATGCCCTTCAGAGTTTTACAGCGGGAACAGCAGAGAGAAGTGTAAGAATTACAAAAAATATAAAATAATTAAATAAAAAAGAGGGAAATGACAAAGAAAAAAAAGTAATAAAAGAGACAAAGCAAAAGCCAACAAAAAAGCGGAAGAACAGTCAGTGGAATCGAGATCTAATGAGTGCCTACGATTGAGTGCCAGACGCATTTAAGAGGCTCAATTTGGTGGTACCGTAATTTCTTGCCTAATTGGATCGATGATCGCAAATCCCGCGATTAGAATGAATAGCCTGAAAGAGTAGGCAAAGGATACAATGAGAGAGGGCGGGCCAACTAATGTCGGGAACGAACGGCGCTTGGACCAAAAAAAAATCACCAACTTAAAAAAGGTGTAATGAAAAAGTGCAAAAATTAGTTTTTGTTGTCGTTTTTTTAATTTTAAATGACATCGAACTTGCATAATTTGGCTAACTTACCAACAAAAAAAAAGTATGATCTCTTAAATGCGTCTGCGCCACTCAGTCGAACAAACGATTGGCCAATTAATTAGTTCAATTCATTCGATTTCCTATTCATTAGTTCATTTGTGATTATGAACTCTGTGCAAAATTAAAAAAAATAAATTCAGCGAAATCGAATCGAACGGTGCCAATGGGACGGACGAAGCAGGACGAATCGCGGCACAGTCACTGATCCGCCAAATTGTGAGCAATGAGGAGGAACTGTTCCAAACGGCGATGGAAGCTGACTCGAGCGGTAAAAGGCCACTTCGGAATTGAAAAACAAATTTTAAAAGCAAAATTTGTTTCCCATTTAAAAGATGAAAACGAAGACAATTGCAAAAATGTGAGTCGAATTGGCAAAATTTCGCGTCGCAAATGCAAAGAAGCGATTGCACGAGCACAAAATGTGGCGGACCATTTGATGGGCAAAGTGCACTCGTGGAAAGTGCTGCAAAAGGGCGACGCATTGGACGTAAACAAAAAGAAAAAAAGCGGGGAAAAAATTAAAATAAAATAATTAATACTAAAATGAAATAATAAAAATTAAATTAATTAAAGGAACAAATAAAATTATTTATAATGAAAAAATAATGTAAAAATAATTAAAATGAATAAATGCAAATATTTTTTGAAAGGTTCGCTTCCATGACGAGACGAACAGTTATTATGTGAAGACAAACTTCGAACACAATGCCCAAGGTGAACGAACAAAAGCGGATGGACTTTTAACAATCATTTTTAGCGGTTTGGAATACAATTTGGAAGGAAAACCACAAATGGAACACACAGATTTTGGAGTCGCGAATAATTGCAGGTCGAAAAATTCGAATTGAAAATTGGAAAAAAAGAAATTTAAAAATGGAAATTTAGAAATAATTTTTTTTTCTTTTAAAAAATAAAATTGTTTTCCCTAAAAATTAATCATTTTATCATTTAAACAAATGCCGATTACCGTATGCTTTTTCAGTCATTGACAGTACCACAGACATTATCATTAGCGTGACAAAGGCCGCAGGCGGCGGTTATATTGCGCCAAGGCATTTCATTGACATTAGGTGGGCAAAAGTTTCATTTTGCGTTTTAAATCACCATTTAACTTTTAATTATTTAAAATAATTTTAAAGACGCTTTGTCACTGACGAGGCGGGCATTGTTTTTGTGGGCGTTTATGTGTCCGTCGAGTCGGCCGACGACTCAATTCGGCAGCGGCAACAGTCGGAGAAAGACCGGCGACGGGGCGGCGGCGGGGGGCTCGAAATTCGGTTGGCATTATTTGTCAGAATTTCGAAATTTGTTACTTTCAGAGGTCGAAACGGTGTGAATATGATCCGAATTTCCCAATTGGGGCCTAACAAATCACTCTTTGAATGGATTATGAACACGGATTTACGGGTAACAAACAATTGCTTTTTTTTCAATAAATGGTCTTTTTCTAAATCAAATTGTTCAAATTCTCAGCTTTCAATCCCACGAGTGCTGATAAGAAGGGTAAAGTTTACTTTTATTTATTTCTCTTTTTCAATTACTTTTTCAGACTTTGACAACCTTTTTCGCCGAATATTGTCGAATGATTGCGAATTTCTTACGCGAAAATCCCAGCGGAATCAAATGATCGGGAAAGAGCGAATGAATGAATGATCGGTCGAGTGATTGTTACGGTCAAACGAAAACCAACGGGGGGAGGGGGAGAAAGTGATAAGAAACCGGACCAGCCAAAAGGTGATCATCATCAATCATCACATCCTTCCAAACCGATGTTTGGTTGGTCTTTGGTCGGTCCGCCGTTGGTTTTTGGAAAAACAAAAATAAAACATTCTTTTGCCATATCATCCAAATCTTTGACAAAATTATATATATATAAAGTATTTCTATAAAGTGCAATTCAATCTCTTTATGTAATTGTGTATCATAATAAACTCTGAAACGCCGAAATTGACGAATAATTCATTAAATTAATGGCGTAAAACTTACAGAAAGGCCACATGGCGACGGGGGGGGGGGGGGGGGGGGGTGGGGTGGGAAATTAGACTAAAAATATTCAAATATATTGTCGAATTTCAAATCCTGAGAAGGGTATTGGCAAAAAAAAAATAGAAAGGAAAGACCATAAGTTGGATTATAAAAGATAGGTCATCCCACCTTCCAACAACTTTTTATTTAGAAATTTATTTGTTACTAATTTAACAAAACAATCTTAATTAAATAACTTAAGGGTCAATTATCGGTGTCCACCGTCAAGATAACAGCTCATTCGGCCTCCTCAGTCTTGGCTTCCTACAAAATTGAGAGAATTCATCAATTTTAATCAAGTGTAAAAGGACATTTACCACCTCATAACGTGATGAAATAAGGAGTGCCAATATCTTCTTATTGTTGGCCTCCAATTTCGCCTCCAACTTCTTCATGCTCATCTCCAACTTCACCGAGTTGGCCTCCAACTTGGCATCAACTTTGTCCAACCTGGCCTCGAACTTGTGCCACTTGGCATCTGCCTTGGCCTCAACTTTGTCCAACCTGGCCTCGAATCTTCTAGTGATGCCCCAAAAGGTCCCGAGAGTCAATCCGAAAGTGCTAACCACCATTACAACAACAGTGACGAAAGCAGAATCTGTAATAAAAATACACTGACGGTACAAGAAAAAATAATTATAACTAACAAAACTTCTCCGTCCGATCTGTCAACAAGCGATGAAAGCACGACGTAATCAATGGCTCCATCAGGGATTTTATGTCCGGCTAAAGGCCCAACTTATTATAAGGGCCAAAGAATAGCGCCTAATTAATTGTTCGAGGATGCATAATATTAATACAATTTTCGTGCAAAAGCCTAGAAGCATCAGAAGGTGGCCGAGTTCGTGCATTTGACGAGCGCGGTATTGAACTCCCCGGCTTAAATTTTCGAAATGCGCGCCAATACATCATGGTTCGCACTCTTTTTAAATTTTTATTAAATGCTCGCAATTTGCGGCAATGAATTTTGTGGTCATATGCCTTTTTTCTTTATAGGCCATTTTCAGATCTAAATTCCGTAAAAAATAACGACAGATTTAGAGAATTATAAAAGCCGAACCTGTCATACAAATGTATAAAACTAGTTAACAAAAGAAAACAAACAAAATTTTATGTTTTAATAAATGGTTAGATAGGATTAAATAAACTATCATATTAGGGCTGGCTTTTTGAAACTGAACAACAGCCGAAAAATTCGGTTCAATCATTGTGTGCGTCCACCTTAGTTATTTAAATTTAAATATCAAAGCATGGAGGATAAAAAATGTTGGTGTATAAATCAATACGCCAATACATTTAAATGTAAAAAAGAATGTTGTTCAGTGTAACGAAACAAATAATGGTTTCCGAAACCGCTTCATACACACATCAACTTTTTGAATTACGTTTTGTTGGTATTACATTATTTTTCGAATACATGTTTTTTGGTAAAATATACCCACTTCCTTTAAAAAAAAAGAATTCCGTACCCCCCCCCCCCCCCTTTAATAAATAACGATTTTTTTTTATTGCAAATGATAAATTTTTCGAGTGTCCTTCGAATTCACAAATTCTTCGCCTTATGTCCTTTGAATTACCGCTACGCAACCAAACTAAGCGCGGAAGGAATAATTGCTGCACAACTTTCTTTTTATTTATTTGTTTTAACTCAACATTTACGAGTCAAATTAAAAAGAAAAAAGTGGTAAAAAAAAATGGAATTATATTGGCCAGCAAATGGATGCCTTTGTTTGGCATTTCTTCAGTAATTTCTGACAATTGCCGGATGGAATTTGCTTGGCATTGGAAATTGCGCCTCCTTTTTTCCATTTTCGCATCGCTTTCGGTTGCATCGGTGCAACAAAAAGTAAATGCCCCAGCAGAAAAAGAGCAAATTGACAAAAGCGACTGCCAAAGCGATGTTCACTTAAGGGAAAAGAAAGGCACACAATGCCATCATCCATTCATTGGAATTAATTTTGATTAAAAGAATATTTTTTTTTTAATATTCTTTTTATTTTCCATTTTATTATTATTAAATGTTGACCTCGGTTCATCCAATCAGCAGCTTCTCTGCTGTCATTTTCAGCTAATGATGAAGCAGCAAGAAGCAGTGCCAACAAAATTACGATTTTAAGATAATTATTGACAAATAATAAATTGGGAAAAATTTGAATTTGCATTTTCTTAAATTCATTTTAATTGTATTTTGATTAACTTTTAATAAATGTGTTTAATTTAAAATATTAAATAAACCTTCAAAAATAGGCAAAATAAATGGGAGCGGGGCAAATGGAATCGATTGGTCCTCTGTTGCTCTGTTTAACCTGTTTGTCTTTATTTTTAATTTGATCATTTAAAGAGAAATTGGCTAATTAATTTTAATTTATCAATTTAATGAATAATTAAAAACAATGCATTTTTAATGCAAAGAAAAATTTGCTCTAAGAGCTTAATTGGGCATGTTCAATTACTGACCTGACCAATTCATTCAGTTTGCGTCAGCTTTCATTAATCCATGGATTATGCTCAGCAGATCATCTTCAACTGCTCCTTCCATTATCGGTCATTGACTAATGAGAAATTCTTTGTCCTCCCATCATTAATTAATTGCAGTAAATTATGTTATTTATATTTTAAATGTTAACCTCTGAGAGTTTTGATCACTTGCAACTGCAAAGCTGTTTTATCTGTTCATGGCCATAAATTATGTCTTCATTTTTTTTATCGTTTTTAAACTATCTCAACGCTTTAACACCTCTCTGAAAAAGTTCAGCGCCCGCACAGAGATAAGACAGAAGGATCAGTTAGTGGACCTATCGTTAGTGATCATCAGCAAAAAACAACATTACGAACATTTCGTAAAATGTTGTTTTGGTTGACCACGACTTTCTAGTTCTCTCAGTGCATACGTCCGTGCAATTGTTTTTTTAATGACAAATTTTTTTGTCGGTTATCTTAATATTCTAATTTGACTGGTTAAGCTTTTATAGGGTTAAAGATTTCAAATGATGCCAAGAATATGGTCTAAGAAACCAAGGATGGTTAGTTGTGGACCCATAAAGTACGATTGGACTTATAAAAATCGAATGCTCTTAAAATGCAGCAGAACCGAAATGGTAATACATGAGGAAAAATTCGAGTCGCCTGAGTCAGTTTTACTTTAAAAAAAACTATGAAAAGATATTGCCAACTTTTATCTAAAAATTATGCCAATTGGTGCGAAATTCTTTTCTTCTTAAATGGTTAGAAAACAAGGAATTTGTTATTCGTATCGCATTCTTCAATTATTGACACACAACTCATTTTTTGAGACAGTTTGTGTGTACAAGATAGTTAGGATTCTTTAAAAAAGTAAAATTACAACTTTGCCCGTTTCTCAATTCAATTCCGACCCAATATAAGTTCAATTAAAATAAACAAACAATTTATCGCAATTTGCGGTGACAACAACATAAAAATCCAAACGACGCCATATTCCAAGTGCAGATCAATCGAAGAGTCCGAAACCCATGTCATCGTCCGACTCCTCCTTCACTTCTTCCTTCTTTTCCTCTTTCTTCTCTTCTTTTGCAGCTGGTGCAGCAGCCTGGAAATTTTGAAATTTTAGAGGAAAAACTATGGTTTGAACCTATAAGATTTAAGTACAAATAGACCCGTATTATGTCCAATAGCCAGATTAGGCAGGGAAAGAGACGAATTAATAGCACAATGCGGAGGGGGGGGGGAGAGGGAAGTGCAATGCTGCAATAGATGACGGATGCCTACCCCGGCAGTAAGCCATTACCTTGCAATTTTTCTTTGATAAAAGGGTTAATACATACCGCTGATGTCGTGGTTGGTGCAGCAGCGCCTCCGCCCGCCGGCATGGTAGCCAGCTTCTTCTGACCGGCCGCAATGACATCGTCAAGGGATTTTCCTAAAGATACGGTATAAGGCCGCAAAAAGTGAACCACTCCATTTTCAGTTCAATTTGCATATCAAGAAATTTAGTAACATCGGTTTCGTCCTCCCTTACCCCAAATCTTTCAAAATTAAGTTTCAAATTTTAAGTCGTGTTAAGATTTTCGGGCTGTTGACGACGAGTCGTATAATCAGCTCAGTCTTCCCCTTTCTTTTATTGCCCAAAACCAATACAAATGCACAAAATCATGGATTATTCGAGGTAAATGCTCAAATACCGAGATCAAAATTCATATAGAAAACTTTTTTTTCCTATAATTGTTTGTTTTACCGGGAAAAATATTTGAATTTTTGCTTTAATTTCTCCTTTCTCAAAACCTTTGACAGCGTTGACAACGGCATTGGCATTCTCCATATCAACTTCAAGTCCACCGGCCGCGAGAATTTTCTCCAAATCCTTTGCAGTTGGGTCCGCATTGCCGCCCAAGCTAGCCAACATGTAAGCTGCCACGTATTTCATTTTAGTATTTTAAATATGATATAAATAATTTGTATAATTATTAGACAAAAGGGAAAAGTGAAATCTATAACCAGCTAAAACCAAGGAATGCTGAATGCACAATAATGAAAAATGCTACTTTTCTTAAGTGAAGTTAAGAATTCTATGCAAATGCATTTTCTTAATATCCAATTATACATATCTATTCATTTTGTATAATGCTTAATTGCTTAATTTTATGCGCACATCATACATAGGTAGTTAAATTTTACGACCCGACCTCAACACCTCACAAAACATTTCACAACTTTTTGTTCGTTCATATTTTATGCATTTTTTGGCGTATTGTCGTTTTTAAAAATTTGATTCTGCCAGCATTACTGGGACAAAGGATAAAACTAGCGGTTTTTAATTTTCATTTTCATTGTTTTTTTTTTAATTTCAGCAGCGGGTCCCATGAGCTGTTTAATGATTATTTCCAAATTGGTCGCAAATAAAATGCAGCTGTTCCGCAAAGAAGTCCTATTCGGGGTCCGCATTTGCTCCATTTGCTTCCTTTGGTGGACATCAAGTTCGGGTTGGTCTGCTTCGTTGGCATTTAAATGTTGAGAAAATTTTTTTAGAAATTCAGGTCTCAGCATTGTAAACAAGTTGACTCTTCAGGTGGCCATTTAAGTCTTTATTTACAAAAAAACTCCGGTACTTTCCTACTCCTACTTCTCTCCCCGTTTAGAGGTATCCCTATCCTTTGACCATTGCGCTGTCCTCTTGCCTTAACAATGTGCTCTATTCCTTGCCCCTTCTCCGCTTTTTGTCCATCTCTTCGGTTTCTGTGCCCACCGATTATTTGCTGCGCACCGTTTTGCCCATTTCCATTGGACGTGCGGTGGCGATCGCCAGTGCATATTTCGCGCTGTGGAAAATCAGTGTCAGCTACACGCAGACAAGTCAAATTAGGGGGATGGGACCGTGGGGATTTGGATTAAAATGCCTATAACAAATTAATGCCTTGGTTTTCAAAATAATCTTTTTCTGCGTATTCGCCTGTCTTTGTCTTATCTTATTTTCCTCTTCTTTCAGTCAAATCCACGATGCCTTTGTTCACCGTGCTCATTTCTCGCTTTTTACTTGGCGAACGTCAGCCCATGCGAATTTATTTGTCTCTGCTGCCAATTGTCACAGGTTTGTTGTCCTTTTCGGGCGTTTCACTTTATTTTAAACATTGTCTCTAACAAAATTCCAAAATATTTTTTCCCATTTTCGGCGTTTTCATTACGACAGCGACCGAATTGCAATTCGATTCCGTCGGTCTTTGCTTCTCTTTACTGTCGACGGCCATTTTGGCTTTTCTGAATGTTCTTGCCAAGAAGGTGGGACAATTCAGTATTGTACTTACGAATTTATTAGGTACAGGAAATTAATCAAAATGCTGCAGCCATTTTTTGGTGTTTTCTTATTTTAAATGATTTGAAATTGAATAGGTGATCGATCTATTTATTACAAAAAACCCCTGAAAACATGTCAAATATTTGTCAGGTGTTCGAGGAGACACGAATGCATCCGATCAATTTGCTGTCACTGAATTCCCAATTGGCTTCTCTGATGCTTTTCCCCTTTTGGCTGCTCACCGATGCAAATAAAATGTGGTTGAACATTCACTCGGCGAATAACGGCGTAATAATTCAAATAAATGTTTTTTTTTTCCGAATTTGCCATTTTAGCGACTTAATAATTCTCCCGACCCGCGCTTTCTTTTCATGCTGCTCCTTTCCGGCTTATGCTCCTTTTCTCAAAGTGCCTGCGCATTTGTTCTCATTCATCAGGTGGGCAAATGATCAACAACCAATTTTCTGCTCCTTTAAATATTGTCCAATTTAATAATTCCCTTTTTTCCCAATTCCTTCAGTTGACCACTCTCTCCTATTCGGTCACGAACACCGCCAAGCGAATGTTTGTCATTGCACTTTCGCTGCTCACTCTGCGCAATCCGGTGACACCCCTCAACATTTTGGGCATGTTCCTTTCTGTCGTTGGCGTCTTCTGCTACAACAGAGTGAGAGAAAGAACCCACAACAACCTAACTAGTTTAAAGCAAAAGGGTCCGATTTCTAAGGGGGATCTAACAAATAAATCGCAGGAAATATTTGTTAGAGCTTAATTAAAAATACACAAAAAAAACAAAATAAAAACCAAATTGGAAAATAAACTACAATAAACATTATTTAAATTTTACTCAAACAAATTGGGTTTCTCATTTGTGAAAATCACGAGAAGGAAGTTTGCAAAAAATCTCTGCTGGTATTCGGTGCAGGACAAAACTCCGCCGGAAAACAAATTACCAAAAACCATTGAAATTTTTCAAGGGTTTTTATGAAGAAAATTCTCGAAAATTGTTTTGGCAATTTGTTTCCGGCGTAGTTTTGGCGTGCACCGGTTGGTATTTGAGGTGAACACTGCCTCACCGCCTCCTTATGCCTTACTTTGGGCCACAACTATTGATAAATCTTGTTAGTTAGTACAATATAAGGGAGATTTTAAAAATGCATGGTAAATGCCCTTTTAAACTCAAAAGATCTAATAGACATTGTAATTTTCAAACAATATTATAAACTTAAGATGAAAATGAGGGTCAATCTCGATGGTGTCCACCGTCACTCGGTAACGCCGCCTAATTTTGAGGATGATCAGCACCAGCAATCGTTTCTGCGCAAAGATTCATCGTCAACTATCACCCAACAGTTCCACGCTTCGAACAGCGAAGTCCGACTTCTGCTAGCAAATGAATAAAGAAAAAGTAACAATAATATTTATCCTTTTCTGTTTTGAACCAATCAAAATTCACTTATATTGATTTTTATTTACCAAATTGCCTTTCAAGAGGTAAAACCCAACTCTTTTTTAAGCCGGTTTTTCGTTGGGATAAACAGTGATAGGTTTAACAGTCCATAAAAAAAAGTCTGCAATATCGATTGTTTTGTCCCTTTCAAAATTACGTTTTTTACATAATATTGTATACATGTGATACGATTTCAATTTTGTTAATTTATTCATTATTTCAATTTTTTTATTATGTGATGTGAAATTTTAATGTTGAGATAATCAGCCGATAAAGTTCTTCTTATTAATTTTTTTTCTGCTACACTCAGAATTCGAATAAAGAACGTATAACGAACCGAAAACAGTCCCACGTCGAGAGAAAATATTTATTCGAGAGCAATAATCATTAGTTATAAAGCTGGAATGTCGGAAGAAAAAAACATATAACATAAAGATTCCAACAGCAATTTGAAGGGCAATAAAATGGAAGAATTCTGGAAAATGATCTATAGAATTGAAGACGATTCTAAATCGGAAAGAAATAATAACAAAGGGTATTTTATCTGGGCACAATAAAAACAGCGGATTTTTCTAATTAATTAAACAGGTATTTTGCCGCGTTTAAGCCCGCTCTGTCCTGAGAAGATAAGTAAACAAAGGATGTTGAAATTGGTGAATTACGGTTTCTTCTTTCAATGGTGATGTTGGAAATTCTCATTCCATCTGCCACTGTGTGCGTGTTTTGGGCAATTCGTCCGATACACTGGCTTCAAGTCAGTAGTCTCCGAGTCGGTCCATTCCTTGCCAAATTGGCCCTTTGTCCCCGCGAGCGGTTGTTGGTAGTAAGAAACATTGTGTAGCAGTGGAGGTGGCGATGATGCCGGCAATGGCACCGTTCCCATCGGAAATTCGTTTCGCCTTCTATTGCCGCCTTCATTGGCAGAGATTGTGCCATTGTAACGATTGCGTGGATTTGTACGACCAGAAATGGGCCGAGGCAGTCGGTTGTTGTTGTTGACACGAGTGCAATTATCCGTTGAAGGCGCTTTCACTGAAGTCCAATGGTCAAATGACGTGTTGTCATAATTGCGGAGGCCTCCAGCGAGAGAGGAGGCATCGGCCATCGACGACTTCTCCAAGGCACGCTCCCGTTCAAGCTCATCTCTCTCCCTGAATTTCTCAAAACAGAGTAATTGCTCCTCGTCACACGGGTTGGAAAGAAACAAGTCACAACTTTAGCATATTGTCACCACACTCACTCGGCAAAGTCGTCTCTCTCGCGGATGTGCCACAGATGGAAATTGAGCATCATTTGGGCATTTGCGATTGTTTCGGGGGTACCGATCAGTACGAAATTACGAACCTTATCTTCCTGTGAATTTTTAAATTGTTTTTTACTAGTATTTTTTGAATGCATTTTGTTGGACCTCGGTCATTGCCTTTTCCATAAAAATGCGCACAACCCCCGACTTGTTGACTATGTCCTACATAAAGAAAAGAAACAGTTATTTGTTTTAGCGAAAATTGAGATAGCCAGATAACGTGTAAAACAAAAACGCACATTCATATTCCGACTATATTTGCCGATAAGTCGTCCGACCGCGTTGGATGGCACAGGCATTTTCCTATCAGTGTACTCCAATATTTTGCGCGCATTGTCAGCCGCCTCAGCAGAATTTGCATAGATCTAGCAAATAGTTTATAAAAAGGATTCATGCTAAAACAAAATAATGCAAATTTAGTGCCTTTTTCCGTTCTTGGTGGCCTTTTTCGGTGGTTAATTGAAGTTTTTTATGCCAAAAAGTCCTGATTTTAATAACAAATTTGTAAAAATCACTTTAAACTTGCAAATGCCACGTGCTTTTTGGGATTCGTCAACCGTTATCTCTCGGATTCCGTACAACTCTCGAGCAGCAGCCAAATTCGATCGGTTTCTCCCAAATGCTTAAAACGGAATAGAAGCGAAGTCTGAAAATATACTCTACAATAGTTAACAGATCTTATACTTTTTAAACTAAGTATTAGAATGCGTTTTGAATTAAATATAATATATTACCAAGCCCCGTGTAGGCCAACGACACTTCAATTTCGACCAGGAAGTTAGCGTCGAACATGTTGGACTCGAAGTTGGCGAAGCTCCATTTGCTGTTGTCCTCCCTTTGGCGCAACATTTTCTGCCGTAGTCGGCTGTTCTCAATAAAAGCATCGGCCATCATTCGCACCTTTTCAATGGCGTTCGAAGAAAAGGTCTAAAAATTTATTTAAAATAATAAGAGGGAGGGGGGAGCGGTCACCTTAACAGCCAACAAATGTTCGGTCTCGTCAATATCAACGATAATCTTAAAAAAATAGCCCAATTAATAAACTTTTCATTTTCATTTTTACATTTGGTACAAGCTCCAACAGTGATTGAAAAGCACCATTCTCTGAAGCGTGTTTGAAATAGCCGAGCAATTCGACGGGAAATTCGATGGACAATAATTTGGCGGATGCGCAGTGAACACAGTGAGAGACGGGCACCGGATGATTGTCGGGATAGGAAGCGGATACCTGCAAAATGTAAGGAAAACTAAATATAAATGTTGAAATTGCAACAATAGTATGTGTAATGCGTTACTTTTTTTAAGCCAATTATCTCCACAAAAAATAACGAGTCCTACCTCAGCAGCATTTGGTGACAGGATGGGAGTCGGAAGAGACGAGATTGAGTCAACTGAAGACGATTTTTTGACTTTGCACCCTTCAGAGGCAGCAATAGTCACTTTTTCAGTCTCGGGTGGCCTGCCATTCTTTAAATTTTAAAAAAATATTGCCATAGCTTACCAAGAAATACCAGGGTTTCTGCGTGTTTTTTTTTTTGAGTCGCGAAACAATTCTTAGCAGAGTCAAACGCAACTCAGAACCAGAAAACAACCTGCTCAATGTTCCTTCCATTGTTCGTTTCCGCGCTTTGCTCCTCGTCCGTTGGCTCCTTTTTCACGTCATTTTGCGATGGTACTGGTGTCAAATCAACACTGGCCTTGCTGTCACTTTTAATGACGGCCTTCTTAACATATGAAGTGCAAACAATGAATGCCCATCCGATTACACCTCACCTGCCCATCTGCCTCAGTGGAAAGCCGCGCTTTCTTCGGTGGCGGCGGATGCTTCTCCTTCCCAATTCCATCATCGCTTTCTTCATTCTCGATCTCCCCCTCGTCTTCGTCCTTTTTCTGTTCACATCTCACAGATTTTTTAAAGACAAACAAAAATTTGCGTTTCATTTCACCTTGAAAAAAAAAATTAACCGTAATTAAAAATAACGTTGAAATAACTGGGAAGAATTCAAAACAATATCCTTCTCAAAAGCATGAGCATTTGACCCATATTTTAAATAAATAAAACATATAATCATTGAGTGAGTGTGTGTGTGTGTGAAGTGTTTTGTTGATGATCATCGTTCTACCGCCCCGTCCGCGATTGGATTGGCATGGATTGTGATATTGCGAATTCGCTGCTCAACCACCGGCCGATATCTCGCGTCCACTTTGGTATTCTCCAACTCTTCCAACTCGTCAAACCCATCGATGACCCTTAAGGGAACGGAAGAAACATGTCTTAAACTCAACAATTTGAAACGACAAACTTTCCAAAAAGAGTGTGCTTCAGATCCAGTGTTGGTTGTTTTTCGTAAGTGATAAAAAATTGTGAGCGATTTGTGTTCGGTCCATTGCTCGCCATTCCAACCAATCCCCGGGCATCATACTGACATTGAAATAAGAAAAAAATATCAACACTGATGATGAATGCGGCAATGAGATGTCAAACAACTTTAAGGTCCTCATGCAATTCATCCTCAAATGGCGCGCCCCAAATGCTTTGTCCGCCCGTGCCCCGATTCGTCGGGTCGCCCGTTTGTACCATAAACGATTTGATATTGCGGTGGAAGATGCAGTTGTCGTAATAACCGGAAGCGCAATGAGCCAAAAAATTCTGAAAACATATTTAAGAAACAAAGTGGAATATATTTATTATATAGGGTTTCGGTAATTGTAACTTGGTTCCACAAAAAATTTAGAATGGGTTTTATGCGATTCTGAGTTGTACTTGGGGGTTTTCAGAGGCGCTGATCAGGAATATGACATCAGATTTGTCATATGATTTCATATAATCTATGATTTTTCCCCCATGTCTATGATTTTTAATCAAATTCTTTACCATTTTACTAGTATTTTAATGGAATAACGTTAGTTTCTGCTTAATACACAAAATATGCAATTGTAAAAAATGGCGATGAAATAAATAATTAATGGCAAAAAACAATTTATGTATATGAGAATTTTTTTTTGACCAAGCTCAATTTTAGATGTAAATGCTTGATTTGTATGCATATTTTCATGCATAAATATTCATGCCATTGGATGAGCATTAAAAAGTGAAGAAAATTTTATGAAAAATCATAGAATGGGGAAAAAACCACACATTAGATGAAACCATGACAAATCTGATGTCATCTTTATGACCAACACCCCCTACAACTCAGAATAGCACAAAACCTACTCTAGGTTTTTTTTTGTGGGACCAGTAAAGTTAACAATTACCAGGGTTTCTTCCTTTGCTCACCTCGCATGTCTTTGGACAACGTTCACAGTACAATTCCAGTTTAATGTCGCCCACAGACGTGTGCAATGTTACGGCCATTTCAAAAAAAAATAATAAAAAAACAGCGATTATGAAATCTTATTAAAAAAAAATTAGAGTTGTCAAATACTTCTACATTCGTATAATCAAACAACAACAACATAAAGACTACTTCAGTTTTGTCTTTAAATTTCAAAAATATAAATTTTATATAGAAAAATTAAATATGTCACATTTGTGTTGTCTCCTCCTCCTCTTCATTTTTCCTCGTAGAATCCATTTCATCTTCGGGCAAAACAATGTGAAAGATCCGTTTTATATTCTCCCCTCTAATCAAAACCTGAAATTGGATACAACTTGTTTTGAAACTTCCAGTTCAAATGTGCCAATGTTCAATTAGCTTACCGTGCCCGCGCGTCTGATCGGAATTTTGGTACGATCGTCGCCCGCTTCGTCTTCCTTGAACTTCCAAAATTCGCGAGAATCCACCAGGATGATGTTCGGCCCATTGTCGGTGCACACAAATTGCCCATAGATAACGCGACCGTCAATTACTAAAAATGCAATATTTTCAGGATAAAAATCTCGGTTGGAGCCAACTCCGTTCTTCGGGTTTATTCTAGAAATTTTATGCTTCAATCAAATTCTGCAAATTGCCATATTCAAAATGAACTAGAAAAAAAAAACTCAAGGACCAAAGGGTGTCTAGACGGAAATGGTCCAATCCGTAAATATCTCTCCTAAACAAACGTTCAATTCGCAGTGTCTCGCCCAGCCATCGTTTAACGCCAATTTCTGATTCAGTCTGCCCATTTTTTTCTACGATGTTAGACATTTTCGACTTGGTAATGAATGATTAAAAAAATGCAAACAAATAAAATAAATAATAATGAATAAATAACCAAATTGAATGCATAAAATGTAACGGATCAAATTACATAAACCTTTTTAATTATAGTAAAAAGCATAAAACGTGAAAATATTTCAGTCAGGTGAAAAAAATGCACTGAATTTCCAACATCAAATATTTTTGCGTAAACTAGGACCAAACCAAATGCTAATAGAAATGCTCGGTTCCAGCGCTGAAACATTGAAATCTATTCACAATTAAAAATAAATTGTAATACGAACCGCGAACATGGTGAAACCACCCGCGCGGAATGAACAGACATTGGCCCGCCTCGACAACCGAATCATAGCACTGAATCTTTGCAAAATCAGGGAACTGCTCTAAGTCTGGGCATTCGACATCGACCTGAAATGCAAAAGAATTTACAAAAGCATCAGAACTGTATGCAATGACAAAAAAAGCACTTGGCTGGTATTCTGTCTCATCAAATCGTCATACAAATAAAGCTCTTTTCGACACCGCGGGGAAATCAGACGGACAAACTTTCGCCCGCGAATTTGACAGAACAAATTATGCCTTGGGTCAGTGTGCAAGGGTGAAACTAAACAAATGGAAAATTCATTGATACTCGGTGACCAAATGACCTGTTCCGGTAGGTCCAATGAAAGTGTTAATGGTTACTTCGTGGTCCGGCTCGAGGACCATCCCATCGGCACTCTCATTCTCAACAGATTGGTCACCAAACACACAATAATCAGGTATGGGTACATCTTTAAGTAGTTCAGGGATTTGATCAAGCAGTCGGTGCTGAGCCATGTAGCCAGGCTGGGAGGGCTAAATTGTTGTTTATGTTTCTATCCGAGAGCAAGACATTTACAAAATGTAAAACTAAATTTTCAAAAAAAAAAAATGTCTCAAGATGTTTTCGGGTTCGCTGAATCATGAATATGACAGACATCCATTTGTCCAATTCCAAAGCCCGGACCCAGATTCGAAAAAGAAAGCTGTAACTTGTAATTTTTTTAAATCCGTTTTTTATAACTTATAATGACTTATAATACATGAAACCCATCAAAAAAGAGTTCGGGTCCGGGGTTTGGAATGGACAAATCTGAGGTCATATTCGTAACCAGCACCCCGGAAAACCCCCATATACCAATTTAAAACTCAAAATAAATAGTTAAATTAGAAACCCTATCCTTTAGGATCCCCATTTTTTGAAAAAGACCCCAGATAAAAAGTCCAGAAAACTGTCCGAGTTCATTTCCCGAAACCTTTACGAAAAGCTAACATTTGCAGAATGGGCTAAGAATAGCAATCAACATATGAAAAAGTTCTAAGAAGAAAAACTTACTCTATCTTCAGTTGGAAAAACGTATTCGGCCAAATATTGATTAAAGCTCATCAGTTGTTGTCGCCAGTCATCGTCCTTAAATTAGTGTGACTTAAAAAAGTAGAGTAGAGCGGGATCAGGAAATTTTAAAACCCGGAACCGGGATCCCGATTTTAGACTAGGACCGGTTAGAAGCGGTAAATACCTGTACCGAGAAAAGTCCAGGTAAAAAACCTGTAGAGTCCCAGTCCAGCTTTACTCTAGAAAAAACCCCAAAAAGAACCGTATATTTACTGCCCAATTCGACTGGAACCAACCGATGCCCACACAATGAGTTCAAGTAAGAAAAATTCCATTTTTCAAATGCAGGCCATGCGCTCACCTTAATCGCTATTTGGATTGGTGTGATGAAAAATAAAATAAAGATACCATCCCACGAATGAGTATTGGAATTTGAGGCTTGTAGGAAGTGTTAAAGAAATATTCAAGTGATGGCAATTCCGACGATGCAATTTGCACAGAATTTGGCAGTGAATTTGGCACATTTTTTGACTAAAATTTCGAGAAATTTTACACTATTGGAACTAAAATAAAAACTTCGCTCCGTTGTTCCAGTACTTTAGAAGGTGGCGGAAGAAAATTCAAGCAAAGAAATGAAGCGAATTTGGATAGACTTTCGTCCTCCAAGTCATTGCCCTTCAACAAGCCCTCGTCACAATGACGGAGAGATAACTGTGCGTTATTTTCCTTTTTACTCTTTTAAAATTGTGACTTGCGTTTAATGAATCACCCAAATTAAAAATCTAAACTGAATTTTGGGTTGGAAATTCCAAGTTTTTTAGGGGATAAAACCTAAAAGATCACTTACAAAATTGTCATTGAGTAAAAAGCTGAGTTTAGCACGAACGGCGCAGCAAAATACATATAACAACCGATAATGGTCTGGAATGGTCGAAAAGTGTCCGGTGTTTATCCATTCATTGCACAATTGATGCAATCGATTGACATTCTGTTCAACAATGCAAAGAAGTGCTAAAAGGTTGGATAAGGCGTGTCCTTACATAGAGAAAGTGAATCTTAGAAATTAAAAAATCTATATTCATTAGGACGGTGCACCACAAACTACCGCCGGGCAAGTCTTTTGTTCGTTCTTTATCCACCAATTTTAAAAGCTTGGGTTTTTAATCGTTAAACATCTGCTTAATTAAGGTTTCAAAACATTTAGAGCTTTCGAATAACATCATGATAAAAAAATTATTGGATAAAGAAAAAAAAATTACGAACAAGAGACTCGTCCGGCAGTGTTTTGGGCGGTGGTGTTATGTCCCGTTTCGTCATTAGGATTGCCTTTTTCTAACAACTCAACAAAATCTCAATGAAATCTTACAGTTTTTAGATTTTCTTTAAAACCTAGCCGAGACTTTATTGAGCCGAGATCTTCTGTTAAGGATTTATTCGAGATTTGATCGTTTTGGATGAGTCAATATAGTGTCGGGTCGAGATTTCGTCGGCACACAGATTGTTATAATATAATAAAAACCTTTATTTGAGTCATCCAATATTGCTTTTTCTGATAAACGATCTATTACTTCAGCATTTTTTAGAATTCCATTGAGAATTGGCGAATTACTGAAGAATTGATTCATTGAAGATGAATTCTTTGCTAATTGACACAAATTGTTTAGTGGTGATACAGATACAGAGGAATCCATTTGTATTTCTAAATTCCTCAAAATTTGTATGAGAGAAGAACTGAGTTTTGCAGCAATAATCTAGGAATAGACAAAATTCAATCCGTTTTGTCGACTCGTTTTACATTTTTTAATAATCTTGGTATCATTCAAAAGCTCTTGTAGAAACGAGGTTTTTTCTAGGCAATTGTTAAGCAAGATTCATTTGGAAAAGTCCTGAATAGGATGAGGATTTCTGTTTTTGCTTAGTTTTTCTGCGGCTTTAACTCGACGAGAAATGCACGAAAAAACGGGTCCGAGTCGGTTCGCCGCGTACAGTTCGCCGCGTACGGTTCGCCGCGGGTTTTTCGCCGGGGTTTTTCGCCGCCAGTTTTTTCGCTGTTTAGTTTCTGGTTGTTTCGAGGGTCCATCAAACCAATTTTTTATTTAAATTTTGGGCAAATTTTGGCCTTTTGGTAGTTTAGTGCATGGAATTGCGTGCATAATTATGTGCCAACTGCCAATACTAAGGTTGATGTTTCTGTGCCTTGGGCTTCTTTAATTCGAACTTAGAAATACTTATTTTGGGTGTTCGCCCTTAAAAATGTATAAACCGCTAGATTTTTATATTATTATTGAAATAAACGATTACCCAAATAGTTTTTGTATCAATTGGGTTTACTGGCTTTAAAACCATGCTGCCTATTCGACGAAGCTGGCACAACCATACCCATGGAATTTATGCTATTTGGGTGGCTTTAAAGCAAGCCTAAAACACTTGGAAAAGGGGCTCATAATATTTTATTGGACGCTTAAAATGCCAAGGGACGCATTAACCAACAAAACAATTTGATACTTTAATTCTGTTTATGTCTTGGTCATTTTTTCAAGTTGCCACCTTTTACAGCATTTTCTTTGGTATACCTCCTGTTTCTTCTAAGATGAATTTTACCTTCGGTTCTCCAATTACCGCGAATACTTCCACACCGCTTTTTGGGATGCCAACTTCCACAACTACTTCGGGACCGCTTTTTGGAATGCCAACGGCCACAACTACGTCGGCACCGCTCTTTGGAATGCCATCTTCCACAACTACTTCGGGACCGCTTTTTGGAATGCCAGCTGCCATCACCACTTCTGCACCGCTCTTTGGGATGCCATCTTCCACAACTACTTCGGGACCGCTTTTTGGAATGCCAGCTGCCACAACTGCGTCGGCACCGCTCTTTGGAACGCAATCTTCCGCAACTACTTCGGCACCGCTCTTTGGAATGCCAGCTGCCACAACTGCGTCGGCACCGCTCTTTGGGATGCCATCTTCCACAACTACTTCGGCACCGCTCTTTGGATCCCCAGCTGCCAAAACCACTTCGGCACCGCTTTTTGGAATGCCAACGGCCACGACTACATCGGCACCGCTCTTTGGAACGCAATCTTCCGCAACTACTTCGGCACCGCTTTTTGGAATGCCAGCTGCCACAACTACGTCGGCACCGCTCTTTGGAATGCCACCTTCCACAACTACTTCGGCACCGCTTTTTGGAATGCCAGCTGCCATCACCACTTCTGCACCGCTCTTTGGGATGCCATCTTCCACAACTACTTCGGGACCGCTTTTTGGAATGCCAGCTGCCACAACTGCGTCGGCACCGCTCTTTGGAACGCAATCTTCCGCAACTACTTCGGCACCGCTCTTTGGAATGCCAGCTGCCATAACCACTTCGGCACCGCTCTTTGGATCCCCAGCTGCCAAAACCACTTCGGCACCGCTTTTTGGAATGCCAACGGCCACGACTACATCGGCACCGCTCTTTGGAACGCAATCTTCCGCAACTACTTCGGCACCGCTTTTTGGAATGCCAGCTGCCACAACTACGTCGGCACCGCTCTTTGGAATGCCACCTTCCACAACTACTTCGGCACCGCTTTTTGGAATGCCAGCTGCCACAACTACGTCTGCACCGCTCTTTGGAATGCCATCTTCCGCAACTAATTCGGCACCGCTTTTTGGAATGCCAGCTGCCACAACTACATCGGCACCGCTCTTTGGAATCCCATCTTCCGCAACTACTTCGGCACCGCTCTTTGGAATGCCAACTTCCACAACTACTTCGGCACCGCTCTTTGGAACCCCATCTTCCACAACTACTTCGGCACCGCTCTTTGGAATGCCAACTTCCACAACTACTTCGGCACCGCTCTTTGGAATCCCATCTTCCACAACTACTTCGGGACCGCTTTTTGGAATGCCAGCTGCCATAACCACTTCGGCACCGCTCTTTGGATCCCCAGCTGCCAAAACCACTTCGGCACCGCTTTTTGGAATGCCAACGGCCACAACTACGTCGGCACCGCCTACGTCGGCACCGCTCTTTGGAACGCAATCTTCCACAACTACTTCGGCACCGCTTTTTGGAATGCCAGCTGCCATCACCACTTCGGCACCGCTCTTTGGAACTCAATCTTCCACAACTACTTCGGCACCGCTTTTTGGAATGCCAGCTGCCATCACCACTTCGGCACCGCTCTTTGGAATGCCAACTTCCACAACTACTTCGGCACCGCTCTTTGGAATGCCAGCTGCCATAACCACTTCGGCACCGTTCTTTGGATCCCCAGCTGCCAAAACTACTTCGGCACCGCTTTTTGGAATTCCAGCTGCCATCACCACTTCGGCACCGCTGTTCGGGTTTTAACTATTTATTTTTTTGATAATGACATTTTACGAATTCTTAACAAATGCAACATTTATGTAAAACCTTGTAAGAGGTGTCTTTCGCGTTCGAGTTGCTAAATTTGATACTTTTATCTTGTTTATATCTTTGTGATTTTTTAGGTTGCCATCTTCTGGAGTATTTTCTGTTGGTGCGCCTCCTGGTCATTCTAAGATGAATTTTAAAGATTTACAACAAACTTTGATGAAGATGCGAGTGGACTTTGAACGTCAGGAAAAATACTTCATGGACGAATTGGATGATTTAAATGCATTTGATATCATTTTGCGTCGTGCTCAAGACAAGGTTACTTTTATGAATTTTAATCATTAAGTTCATTAATTGAAAACTGTAGAAAAATCACGCCATTTTAATTGACTCATTAAAAACAAGCGATTTTTCTGAAGGTTTTTTCGTTGGGCCAAGACATTGACGAGTTAGAGCAAGAGCGTGAACGATTTGTGTGCGAATTGGACATTTTGTCTCAGCAGCAGACCGAGTTAGATTTGCTAATTACGGAAATGGAGAAAACGATGGGGCTTTCACCACTGGACCAGCAACAATTGGATGGCCAACCGTCGGTAGCACTTCGTGACACGGCAAATGCAACGCCAGCGGACATTCAGCGCCAAAACATGTTCACATGGGTCGGAGGTTGCATTTGTCATCCCCTTTCATTTTATTAGTCTCCAACTTCAAATGACTGTCAATGCGCAAATGAAGCAGTTGGATGACGAATTGGGCGATTTATGTGAACAGGTAGAGCCTAAGCTCATTAAAGTTACTTTAGCTGTTGTTTATTTTCAGATTTCCGGCCTCCAACGTTTGTCAGGTGATGGATTGAGCGGTGACGAAATGAAGGAGCACGAGCAGCATCGTTCAATGCTCGATCAAATCCATCAAATTTTGCGTTCCCAATTGGACACTTTGGTTTGGGTGGACAAGCAATCAGGTCAATGATTCATTTTCCGAACTTTCTTTTCGGTTATTAAACTGTTTTACATTTTAGCCGTTCTTATGGATCGTGTTAACCATGCGACTGCCGATGTGCTCACTTTGCGTTAAATATTTTCTTTTATTTACGATTTTTGGTTTTGTGAGAATTGTTTTTTCTTTTTGGCGTTCATCTGCTGTTTTCACTTTAAGCTTATAAAGCGCATTGTTTCCTAATGTTTCAAAAATGTAACTTTACATATACTGTCTTTGGAAAAATATTTTATTTATTTTTTGTCATTGTTAAATTTATTTTGAGTGTTACAATGCGAAAGAAGGGCAGTGCGTCGTCCAAAAATAATACCGTCAAAACTGCTGATGATAAAAAAAGGAATATCTCGAAAGCTTTTACCGATTTCAAGGAATTCGACTTTGATGATCGTTTGTTGATAGTAAGTTTAGCGTCAATTTTTTATTTGCAAATGTCTAAATAATTCAATTTGTACTTCGAAGGCAGTTTCCGAAATGGGTTGGAAGCATCCAACGCCGGTACAATCTTCATTAATTCCGTTGGCATTGGATGGAAAAAACGTTTTGGCCCGGGCAAGGACGGGAAGCGGAAAAACGGCTGCTTTTCTACTTCCACTCATTCAGAAAATAATTCAACTTAGTCAGGTGGCGATTTTTGGTACCCAACTGGGCGCCATAAACACGGGGATGGGTTTTCCCTCATGAAATTTCGCTCATTCCAAATCTCCTGACTTTTGTTTCATTTATTCTAATTGGCAAAATATTTATTATCAATGGCAATCAAATTTTCCCGAAGACCAATCAGCCACGCCAACCCTTTATTTCTTCCAAAGAATTTTGAGCAAAAAAAAAATTTCTGCTTCTTTTCCTCCCCTTTCTCGAAATCTCTTTGGATACGATACAGGTTTATGGCGCCAGGCTGGGCGGGGGGTCATAGTATACAGTTGAGCCTTTTTACTGGTAAGTTTCAGAATTCCAGTGCACGCAAAAACCACGGGCCTTTCTCTTTGGTCATTGCTCCAACAAAAGAATTGGCCTTCCAAATTTTCGATTTACTTGAACGGTTGAGCGAATCATTGGTGTTCATCCATTTGTTTAATTTGGCACATTCTCCTGAAGCTAATGACGATACATTGGAGAATGAAGTTTTTCTTTTATTTTTTTACGATTTTCATTGAATTTTAGTCGTTGGATATTTTGGTGTCAACGCCCGGCCGCCTTTTGGCCGCTGTCAAAAAAGTGCCAAAATTGCTGGCAAATATTGGCCATGTGGTGCTGGACGAGGCGGATTTGCTCTTTTCGTACGGATACCGTGATGAGATAAAGCAGCTGAAGTGCGCTTTGCCGTCCCACTTCCAAACTGTGATGACGTCGGCCACGCTGAACGAAGACATGACGGAGCTCAAACGCACTTTTGTTGTCGGACCAATTCTATCATTGAAACTCAAAGTGCGCTCAATTACTCATCGCATGAAATTGTCAGTTGCTTTTAGGAAAGTGATCTCCCTGGCATGGACCAACTTCAGCAATTTCAAATCCAATGCCTCAACGACGAAGAACGCTTCACAATTTTGCTGGCACTGATAAAGCTGAAATTGCTGGTTGGAAAATCCGTCATTTTCGTTTCCGGAGTGAACCGGTGCTACAAGTTGGTGTACTTTTCTAAATGCATTATCAGTTGTTCAATTTCTTCGTATTTAAATTGTTTTAAGGCTCCATCTCTTTTTCCAAGCCTTCAAAATATTCTCCTGTGTGCTGAATGCACAAATGCCGGCCAACTCGCGCTGTCGTATTATCCACGAATTCAACGTGGGCCGTTGGCCATATATAATTGCATCGGAATGCAACGACATTTTTGACGGAGACAATGAACAGCAACAAAATGATGGCGGAGAAGAACAAGTGAAAACCGGAGATGACCATACTCAAGCAGAACAACTTAAGGAGGAGACAGCAAATCAGCAAAAGGTTATTTATTTGACGACTTATTTTTGCCATTATCCTTTAGCAAGTTAAGATTCGTAAACGAAAAGAATTGAAGAAAAAGAACAAACGCCGCCAGTTAGACAAAGAATCGGGCATTGGACGTGGCATCGGTGGACACACAATTAATCCCAAAAATAATATTGTTGTCCCTTTTATTAGATTTTCATTCGGTTTCCAATGTGATCAATTTCGACTTTCCGCTTTCTACTGACATGTGCTTTTATTTTATTTGCTAAGTTTGTTGCTGTTCTTGTTAAGGTACGTTCACCGAGTGGGCAGAACGGCACGAGGATTCAACAAAGGCACGGCGATTTCATTTGCTTCCCAAGACGAATTGGCCCTTTTTGAGGTGGTTCGGACGGAGATCAATGAACGAAGTAAAGAATTTTTTTTTTCGTATTTGAATATGTTTTGGGTACATTTAGTGGGCCAACCAGTTATTCAACCTTACGAAGTGCGAATGAAAGATTTCGAAAGTTTTCTTCTTCGGGCAAGGGTAATTAACATATTTTTTGTTGTTTGCATTTAATTACCAATTGAATAAGGATGTTATGGCGGCGTGCACAAAAACAGTGATCCGTGAAACACGAATGGCTGAGATAAGAGCGGAGCTGTTGAAGTCAAAACGGTTGGACGCATATTTTGAGAAGAATCCACGTGAGAAGCGCGCTCTGGAACAGGACCGGAAGCAGTTCAAGTTGAACGTGCACAGTGCGGGCATCGCCGACGTGCCGGATTATATTGGTAGGGTAAAACGAGCACCTTAGCAAACCATAAAACAATCAATGCCGATAACTACTAATAATGCAAGCAGCTAACTATTTCAATTACTTGGAAAGTAAATCGATCAAAGTCCGTCTTTGCAACAACCTAGCAATTTTGTCCAAATCTAAACATTTGTTCTTTTAGAAAATTCGTTAAAAAAATTTTGGATTTTTAAAGTAGCTTTTGGCTCAGCGGCGGCAAAATTTGTCATGTTTAGGGTTACGATGCCAATAACTCAAAAATTAATGACTTTTCAGTTCCGAAGGCTCTCCGCGGACAAGACTTTAACAGTGAACAAAAACGACTAAGAAATGAAAAGAACAATCGAAAGAGAAAACGGCCATTCGAAAAGGCAGGGACGAGAAGAAAACACGCCAAAATGCTGTCTGATCCATTGCAGAGCTTCAAATTTTGACATTTCCATTTAGCATTGTTACGTAAATAAATGCAAAAGAGAAAGGAACGAATAATTGCGAAACAATAATAAAAAGGTGAACTGATCCATAAAAACGAAGAAAGAAATATGAAAATAATCAAATTATTTTGTATTGGTAGAATGGAATTTCGTTCATTATAATGATGAGATGCATTGTGAGCAATGTCAGTTATAGAATTGAAGGCGTAACTCGTAGAAATTCAGAATCATCTTGAGAAAAATGATTTCAAATAGAGTCTTTTGAGAATCAAGGGGGCACTTTTGAAACCTCCGCTGTCTGCGCTCCCACGAAAAACAGTACGAATCCGCCCAATTTCGGGAGGAAACGAAGTGGGGGGGGGGGGGGGGGAACGTGGTGCACCCCTCAACATATGTGCTTTGAAAATATTTGCTCAGAATTTCAGTGATTGCCTTAAAAAATAATAAAAGCAGAATTTATGAAAAAAAAAATCATAGGTCCCCTTCTTGGATTTAAAACTTAAAAAGACTATTTGCAAGTAGCGCCAAGCTTTTGCCCATTTTCCGATTTATCACCAACCTTTGCCGCTTCTTTATTCTCCAAAAGGAGATCCGTCGGAACAAATTCTGCCGCTTCTTCTTTGTCCGTGTAAGTCAGCAGAGCCATAATTTTTCCGGATTCTTCGTGTTTAATAACGCCGATGATCTCTTAAAAGCCTAATATTTTTTAATCTTTTCTGAATTCAATAAATAGCACTTACGACCGGCCTTTGCTCCTTCCTCCTCAATATGGTAATGGTCTTTGATCACTGAAAAAGGCAAAGTTACAAAAACCGTGACATAAATTGTGGGAAATAAATAATCGACAATCCTAAGGAATGGGGGGTTTCTAACTTAACGTTGTTGTTTTGTTGTCCAATTCCAAACCCGAATTCGAACAAAAGTCGAAAGTTCAAATTTTTTGAAACCCAATTTTTAACTAATAATGACTTATAACACATAAAAACCAGCAAAAAAGCGTCATTAAATTAATGTAATGCTATTTTATACATTTTTGGCCTCAAAATCTGATTTTAATAAATTAATTTTCGACTTTTTGTTCGAGTTCGTCCGGGGTTCGGAAAATCTGAGGTCATATTCGTGATCAGCACCCGCCGAAAACCCCAATACATCAAATTTTAGCTCAAAATAACAAAGTTAAATTAGAAACCCCATTCTTTACGATTGCTCAAATAATCAAAAGCATTTGTTGCATTACCAAGTGGAATCGTCGACGGTTTTTCATCTTCGACATCGGATATTTTCCTCTTTTTGCCTCCCTTTTCCTTTTTCTTGCGACCTTTCTTATTTGGCGGGCGATAGTTTGCCTCAAATTCCTTGAGCAATTCCGGACAATGCAAATTTTCAAGCTGAAAAATATGCCTTAATTAACCAATTAAGTTATTAATAGCCAACAACTCACTGGTTCCCATGTGTCATCTAAAAGAATTAATTTTTTCTTTTTAATTTTTTACAATTTTGGACCACCTTGCTCGTCATCGTAGCCTTTCCATTTGATTAGGTACTCATCCGTCCCGTCCACACTTCGCTTGGCTTTGATTTGTTCCACAATAAACACTTCGTCAGCCTCCCCAATGTTCGTCCCGGCAGTGCCACTGCTCCCTGTCGGATTGTTTTGTGGAACAGTGACAACGTCAATGAGCTCGTCTTCACCTGTAAAAAGCAATTTTTATGGAAAAACATTTTAAATAATTTAAAAATACCGATGGGTATTGCTTTCTCTTCGAAGGAATGAATTGCAATATCTTTATCAGACATTTCTAAAATTCGAAAAACGAAAAAACTATGTCTGATGAGGGTTTTAATTAAATTAGCACAAATACCTACTATTTGCCAGAGAAACGGAAATGAAGGATTACTCGTTTTTGTTTTTTATTATTTTTGCAAAAAAAAAATTACCTATTTATTTGGGCACTTATCCAGTTGAGGTCCCCCGAAATTTTTTAAGTAAAATCATAGGGGGGACCCTTTTGATTTTTTTGACAATTTATTTATTTTTGGATTTTTGAAGTCGTTAGTAATGAATATGACTTATTTTGACCAAATTTAATAAATTGTCAAAAAAATTCAAAAGGGTCCCCCCTATGGTTTTAAAAAAAAAAATTTTCGGGGGACCTCAACTGGATAAGTGCCCTTATTTGTCCCCCCCCCCCCTTTTTTTTGTTTAGGCCAAAAATATAAAATTGCCATATAGAATTAAAATGACGCTTTTTTGCTTTGTTCCATATATTAAAAACATTAAATTTCGAAAATGGAATTTTGAAAAATTTGAATTTTCGTCTTTAATTAGACCAAATGAGTGTAATATGTATTCGTGATCAGCGACTCGGAAAACCACCTAAGGCATCATGAAAATTTTCGAAATATTTTTTTTCAAAAAGGAGGAGGGGGGGGGGACAAACCTTAATATTACTTTATTACACTTAAGATTTTATACAGGTATAGATTATTCCGTTCATTGACATGGCAACAACCGCTACAAATAAAAAGGTAATAAAAAAAAATTATATCACTCTCTTGTCACAAAAAAGAACCTTTATACCTATCTAAGTTTTGAGTTTAGGCTTTGAGCAGCAATTCAAAGCGTCCAAGAGAAGAAAAGTCAACAAAACCACCACCAAAACTGCGACAGATCAAAGGCCTGGAAGGTGCAGCAAAACAACGAAATGTGCGCTTCGACCCCCGCTTTTCTTCCTCCTGCGGTCGCTTTGACGAATTCAGATTTCACCAGGATTACGCCTTTCTTAACGAACTCCGACAGAAAGATATTCAGGTGTTTTGTTTTTATCAACGGAAACCGTTTAATTTGAACAAACATTTCCATTATTTAGGAAATGAAAAAGGGCTTTCGAAACGCAAAAAGGGAAGGAAATGCTGCTCTTTCCGACCGAATTCGATGTAATTTGCTTCGTTTGGAGAACCAACAGAAGGTAATTAGGACTTATTTCTTTTTTCCTCAGTTTGAATATTATCTTTAGGCTGAAATGGAGCGACAAAAAATGGAGCAGATGCGGGCAGATTTGCGAAGAGAAAACATCGAACGGATGAACCGGGGAGAGCGTCCAATTTACCTCAACAACGGTCAGTGATTAAAAGCGAACAGGGTTATCGAAGGACAAAATGTTTTTAAAATCCGTTAGAAGCGACTAAATTTAATTTTTTCCCCGTTGTCGCCTATAGTCACCATCGGACCCCCTTTACCTTAGGTTTCTCATAATTACGCTAAATCCAACCATTTTTGGATCAAAATCAGTCGCCAAAATACAGCCAGATTTCAAAATTCTTCCCGGCGTTGCCTTTCGGCACCGCCGAATACCCCCCACCCTTTTCGTAGTGGTCCGGCGGTATCGATAGGCACAGTTGGGGAAAAACGATTCAATTATTCACTTCTCCCAATTAGATTTGAATGATCATTTTCCACTTACCTATAGTACTTAAAAGAAATTAAATTTCCTATAACCTTGGATTGACTGCCGATTTCAAAAGACATTCGGCACTAGTTAAAAAGTTGTTATTCTATAAGCAAAGGTGGGACCCTTTGATTTTTGACAAATTTTTATTTCATTTTCAGAATTGGGCAAAATTAAAATATCATATTTGTGTTCTACGACCTCAAAAAACGTTTGGAAACACGCTTTTAGGGCTTAAAAAATTGTCAAAATGGTCCCCCTTTGGTTTAAAAATGTAAAATGACCACTTTAACTAGAGTTGGCCATTTTTAGAAATAAGTACGCTTACACCTCTGACGAGGCTCATTTCAAAGGATGCCCCTTGATTTTAAGGAGGAATACGAAACCTAAATTAGGCTAATTGTTAAGTGGAACTGATTTGGAAAAGTGTTCCTATTTAGTCGAATTGATGGCGCGTGCGAGTTGTGTGAACATTGTTGACGCGCCAACTTCATGATGAAAGAAGCAAGAAAATGTTGAGACAAGCAGTGGCACTTTCAATTTGATTATTTGAATCTATTGACCATATTTGCCTACGTATTCAACAGCGCTAATTACGACATTAGAAAATTTATTCAATATTTACTGCATGGTCTCAATTACTTTTTGGGATCCATTGAGTTTCAGTTAGTCATACGGGTTATTTAAATTGTATAATGTGATTTCGGTATACTTCCGGTATCGGTATACATCGAAGGTAACGGTATAGATATCGGTATATACCGATACCAATACCGAATAACCCATTTTCCGAACATTCTAAATTTCACCTATTTTGGGGTTTTAGCACCTAAAAACTATTGGCACCTATTTTGGCATTTTGCAACTATTTTTGCTTGAGACAAAAAAAAAATAGTGATGAAAAATGCAAAAACATAAAATACACCCTCTAAAAACGGTTTTTTTAAATGGAAAAAATTGTCGATACAAAAATTTTTCTTTTGAAGTTGTTTGTAAGAGTTTTCGGGGAATATAATCTTTTCTGAGCAACATTTAGCATTTTTCTTCCAGTTTTTCTAACCTATTTTGGGGATTTTCTGGTTTTTACCACCTATTTAGCACTTTTTTGACAATTTTAGTACCTATTTCAGCATTTTATAGCACCTAAAGCCCATCCCTACTTATCAGACCAATTTAAAAAAAATTTCCAAGTAGCGCAATCGGCACCGCCTGTCCTGGCCCTTTATTATAAGCAATCTTTGTCCCTTCTTTTCGATTTTTATTTATTTGAATAAAAAATCAATGGAAACAAACGAAAAGAAATTAGTCAGAAGCTGAAGTCAGGAGATCAGGTATTATGACCACTCGGGTGTCCTCGACCGGCAATGCGAGTGCTTTAAACAAATTGGCACGCGGGATGGCAACCCGGCGAAGGCCGAAGTCCGTGATGCCAAGAAGCTTCTCTCCAATGGCGTCAACAGCTTGCACGCGTCCGTCGTCATCTATCGCCCCCGTGACAGTTCTTGTGCATCGCTTGATGGCCAGCGAATAGATGGACGCGACCGCCGCAGCACCGCATAAGTCTCCGGAGAGAAGATGATCCGGCACAATCCCAAGACCAATGTGAGAATTCACAAAGAACTCTAGATCTGCTTGGGGCCTGCCTTCTTACAGAGCTCTCGCAACCAAACGGGCACGATGGAAGGTCACAATGGTGTCTAGCGCTAAGTTCCCGTACGGTGTCAAGCCCGGAGTCGGGTTGGCACGAACAAGTGTTGAGCAGTAAGCCATTGGGTAACCTTCATAAAGCATTAATTCATTATTATGCGTAGTGTCAATTTTTAAGCATCGCTGCTTTTTCGGGTTCAAACGTTAATTTTTACTTCAGAGCTCCTATCTTAAAAATTTGGAAATCGTCATTCTAACCGTATTTTAACCGTAGTGCAAAACCCCGAAATTTTAAACGAAGCTTTCCAGCCTTGTTTGTCCAAGCCTAACAGTAAGAAAACGGTGGGATTTTCATTACAAGCTACTTTCAACATATCCTTTGCTTACCCAAATTCACCGTGGTCGAAACGCCGATGCCAATCGACACATCAATTTTGAGAATAATTTGTGGATCTTCCGGGAGGCGAGGCGGGGTGACGAGGGCTAGATGTTTTAGCCAGCAATGCCGTCTGAAGGCCGGCTCCGACGCACACCCAGAGGGCTTAAAAATTCCATTTAAGACGCTACTATTATTTTGAATGCATGCGCAGTGAAACGCGTAGATTAGGACCGATATATTGTACTTAGACAATATGGCATACCTAGTAAGTTTTGGAAGGGAGTTATTGAAATGTTTCCACTCAAATTTTTCAAATACCCTGGAATTTAGCCAAATTGAATATTCCTAAATCCTTTCTCTTCTCAAGGCGTCATTCCTCTTATATTAAGCTTTAGTCTTAAGATGTTGGAGCTGAAAATAACTAGTTTCGTCACAACTTATTTATATTGGATACAATTTTGTCATTTACGAGGTTTTCTTAGAAAGAGTTGCCTTAGGATTTATCGCAATACAGATTTAGTTGTTCTTTCATGTTAATTAATTTCTAAAAAGCCTACCTGCAACAGTAGCGTGAGTCACGCTCCCTCCCTGTGTGCTTGCGACGCTGGTGTGCCATTCGCGACGTGGCATCATCGAACACACGCGGGCAGAGTACAAGCCCTTTCATCCTACCGCAGGGAAACTTAATAAGCATTAGTTATGCATTGTCCTGTCAAATTTAGCCTGTCTCCCAATTTCGGGCTACCCAATCAAAATAGTTTCAATGGAATAAAGGATTCAGATTGTAATTCCCTTTTTCAATGCCCCACCTGTTGTTGTTCGTCCGCCATGTCAAATCAAAAAATAAATCAAGGAGACACTCAAATCTTAATTTTCACCAATTTAATAGGCAACGTAAAATACATTAAAAAATGCTTTGGGTTTGATGTGCGCAAGCGACACAGTTTTTGCTTAACCACATTATTTTGTCTCCGTTATGGCATTCCGATTATTTGGTCACTTCTACCTTTTTATTATTTTTTCTCAATCTTTTTCCTTTCTCTTATTGCATTTATTTACGTAACAATGCTAAACGGACGTGTCAAAATTTTAACCTTTTTTGTTGTTTTAATTTAAACACTTGTAGCAAACCATAAACAACTAATGCTTAGAATTACGTAATAGCTAACTGTATTCAGTTCCTTGGGAAGTAAATTCGACCAAGGTCCATTTTTGGATACCCTAGTTCTTGATTGACCAGGAAAAATTCATGGTCCAAGAAATTAAGGTGATTTAATGATTGGACTCACATTTCAATAAAGCCAAAATAAGAATTTAAAAGGACGAATTCGATGGGTGCACCCCAAAGTTTCGCCGCCAACATTTCGGAATTGGGCAATTTTTCCCCAGTGGAATTTTGTCCAAGATAAATTTCAGGGGCGGCAAATTTTGTCCTGTTTTGGGTTACGATACCACTAACACAAAAATGAATGACTTTACAGTTCCGAAGGCTCTTCGCGGACAAGACGTTAACGGTGAACAAAAACGACCAAGAAATGAAAAGAACAATCAAAAGAGAAGACGGCCATTCGAAAAGGCAGGGACGAGGAGGAAAATGCCATTCACCACTTTCCTGATCTTTGAATTCATTTTTTTTAATTCACTTAAGGTTCAATTAGGTCAAACGTTGTTTAAATTGTGTCATGCGCACACGTGTTACGGACAGGCCGAGACCACGCATGCGCTTTTTTAGATCAGCTGGGAAGATGTGAATGGGTGGAAAAACAGGGAAAAGGAATCAAAAATCCAGGAGAAAAAGATCAGAAAATGACAGCCAGAAGGTCGGCACATGTGTCAATTGGAATTATGGCCATTGGGGTGTCCTCGACCGGCAATGCGAGTGCTTCTAACAAGTTGGCACGCGGAATGACGACCCGTCGAAAGCCGAAGTCCCTGATGCCAAGCTTCTCTCCAATGGCGGCCACAGATTGCACACGTCCGTCGTCATCTATCGCCCCCGTGACAGCCGTGTCCATTCTTGTGCATCGCTTGATGGCCAGCGAATAGATGGACGCGACCGCCGCAGCACCGCATAAGTCTCCGGAGAGAAGATGATCCGGCACAATCCCAAGACCAATGTGAGAATTCACAAAGAACTCTGGATCCGCTTGGGGCCTGCCTTCATACAGAGCTCTCGCCTTCAAAGTGAAGGCGGTAATTTATTCCAAAATTTATTTTTTATCCATATTTTTAATTTTAATATTTTGGTTCAATAATAGAAGCATCTCTGCATTTTCGGGTGTCAAATGTTAATTTTTGTTAATTAGTTTATAGGAGGGTCGTATGTACATCTCAAAAAATCGTAAATCCTCATTCTAACTGTGTTTTAAACGAAGCGCAAACTCGAAATTAGATAACGATGTTTTTTTATTAAAAGCTAAAAGGTTTTCCGAAACGCCGATGCCAATTGACACACCAATTTTGAACAAGATCTGCGTGTCCAATTCCGGGAGGCGAGGCGGAGTGACGAGTGCTCGATATTTTAGCCAGCAATGCCGTCTGAAGGCCGGCTCCGACGCACACCCAGAGGGCTTAAAAATTCCATTTAAGACGCTACTATTATTTTGAATGCATGCGCAGTGAAACGCGTAGATTAGGACCGATATATTGTACTTAGACAATATGGCATACCTAGTAAGTTTTGGAAGGGAGTTATTGAAATGTTTCCACTCAAATTTTTCAAATACCCTGGAATTTAGCCAAATTGAATATTCCTAAATCCTTTCTCTTCTCAAGGCGTCATTCCTCTTATATTAAGCTTTAGTCTTAAGATGTTGGAGCTGAAAATAACTAGTTTCGTCACAACTTATTTATATTGGATACAATTTTGTCATTTACGAGGTTTTCTTAGAAAGAGTTGCCTTAGGATTTATCGCAATACAGATTTAGTTGTTCTTTCATGTTAATTAATTTCTAAAAAGCCTACCTGCAACAGTAGCGTGAGTCACGCTCCCTCCCTGTGTGCTTGCGACGCTGGTGTGCCATTCGCGACGTGGCATCATCGAACACACGCGGGCAGAGTACAAGCCCTTTCATCCTACCGCAGGGAAACTTAATAAGCATTAGTTATGCATTGTCCTGTCAAATTTAGCCTGTCTCCCAATTTCGGGCTACCCAATCAAAATAGTTTCAATGGAATAAAGGATTCAGATTGTAATTCCCTTTTTCAATGCCCCACCTGTTGTTGTTCGTCCGCCATGTCAAATCAAAAAATAAATCAAGGAGACACTCAAATCTTAATTTTCACCAATTTAATAGGCAACGTAAAATACATTAAAAAATGCTTTGGGTTTGATGTGCGCAAGCGACACAGTTTTTGCTTAACCACATTATTTTGTCTCCGTTATGGCATTCCGATTATTTGGTCACTTCTACCTTTTTATTATTTTTTCTCAATATTTTTCCTTTCTCTTATTGCATTTATTTACGTAACAATGCTAAACGGAGGTGTCAAAATTTTAACCTTTTTTGTTGCTTTAATTTAAACACTTGTTGCAAACCATAAACAACTAATGCTTAGAATTACGTAATAGCTAACTGTATTCAGTTCCTTGGGAAGTAAATTCGACCAAGGTCCATTTTTGGATACCCTAGTTCTTGATTGACCAGGAAAAATTCATGGTCCAAGAAATTAAGGTGATTTAATGATTGGACTCACATTTCAATAAAGCCAAAATAAGAATTTAAAAGGACGAATTCGATGGGTGCACCCCAAAGTTTCGCCGCCAACATTTCGGAATTGGGCAATTTTTCCCCAGTGGAATTTTGTCCAAGATAAATTTCAGGGGCGGCAAATTTTGTCCTGTTTTGGGTTACGATACCACTAACACAAAAATGAATGACTTTACAGTTCCGAAGGCTCTTCGCGGACAAGACGTTAACGGTGAACAAAAACGACCAAGAAATGAAAAGAACAATCAAAAGAGAAGACGGCCATTCGAAAAGGCAGGGACGAGGAGGAAAATGCCATTCACCACTTTCCTGATCTTTGAATTACATTTTTTTTAATTCACTTAAGGTTCAATTAGGTCAAACGTTGTTTAAATTGTGTCATGCGCACACATGTTACGGACAGGCCGAGACCACGCATGCGCTTTTTAGATCAGCTTGAAAGATGTGAATGGGGGAAAGTAGGAAACAAAAGGAAAGGCAAAAAATCCAACGAAAAAAGGCAAATTCAAAAAATCAAATCAACAATATCGTCGCAAGTGTTCACGGTGAGAATGTCGATTTGTGCCAAGACATCGATCTCCAGTGCGCCCCAGGCGTCGTTGTTCTGGTGCGGGATAATGATCCTCCGCATTCCGGAGTTCACCGCCGCGAGGATTTTCTGGCCAATGCTCCCGACGAACAGCACATCACCATCAGCAGTAATGCTTCCCGTGAGCACCGTGTCCATTCTCAAACACCGTCGTTCGGCGAGTGAGGTAATGGAGGCAACGGCCGCTGCGCCCCCCGGTGTGCCGGTACTCCACACATCAGGCACAGCCCTGAACTCAAGGCCCGAGGTACCGAAGATCCCAACAGCTCCGTCATGTCTTTGCATGTAGAGGTCTTGTGCCACTTGGTATGCGACTTGTATGGCGTGCTGCAAATTCGGATACCAAGATAAAAAACAAAATGGAAAAAGGCATAATTAAATTACGTGGGAGTCGGGTTCAGAGTCCAATGGGCGTAATCCCCGGTGCGGTGTTCCCGCGGCGTTAACAGTTGAAGCATACCAAACTGCGCTTTATTACCCTAAAGCTGGTTCACTTACCACCAAGGAGGTGATCAACGCAAACACCGACCGCCACCCCGGGTTTATATGGGAAACACCCTCCGGGAGTGCAGGCGGGGTGGCACTTTCAGGGTGGCTGTTTTGGGTGTGGCGTCGGAATGCCCTTTCCGTCGTGCATCCCCTGGGACACTGCCTAAATAATGTTCTATTCAGTTTTATTTTTTCACTTTTATTTTTTGATTTATCGTATTTACGTTTTAATTCAATTCATATACCGTACTACTTTGTAATTTTTGCTCTTTATTAATATTCTCTTTAATGGGACCCCCTTATTGCAAATTTTTTACAGGTCGGCTGACATTCCTGATGTGTACATACATATACGATTAAGGACCGAAACACACTCAGCCAATTTGTAAAGGCTATTAAGTGTATCTTAGGGGAATTTTGGGGTCGCTGATCACGAACGTAAAAGGACGATTCGTTTGTGACCATTTCGTTTTTTCCCCCATTCGTTTTTACCCCATTCATTTTTATTACCCACATTCGTTTTTTAGCTATAATATGTCCATTTCACTTAATTTTGATCGTAATTTGGAATTATTTCTCCTTTTTCTGATATAATAAAAGGATATTTAACTCGGAACGAACCTGTTTTGAGTGATTTTGATGGATATGAGCAAACTTTGAAAAAATAAAAATTTTCGACTTTAGGTTCGAATTTGGATCCGGAGTTCGGAATTAGTCCAAATGTAAGTTATTTTCGTTATCAGCGATCCAAAAACCCCCGCAAATTTATTAGTTTCCTTTGTTTTCCCTTCGATTTAGAATTTTCAACCCGAAAAACGAATGGGGGTAATAAAAATTATGTGCACAGTAGGAATGTCAGCCGATATCCTAGAAATATCTTGAATTTAGTGACACTTTTGATGCGCTGTATTCTACAAAAAATCACTCCCTGGATGCAGTTATTTTTCAATTCTTTTTTGTTTCTTTGATTAAATTTCTGAATTCCTACCGACAGCAGTACGCCACATCACGGTCTTCGCCAGAATGTGCCTGCCATTGATGGTCGACCAACGAACGCGCACTCCCAAACGTTCTCGGACAAACAATTCCCTCACTCATCACGCCACACGGGAACTTAAATTGAAACGCGTAGATTAGGACCGATATATTGTACTTAGACAATATGGCATACCTAGTAAGTTTTGGAAGGGAGTTATTGAAATGTTTCCACTCAAATTTTTCAAATACCCTGGAATTTAGCCAAATTGAATATTCCTAAATCCTTTCTCTTCTCAAGGCGTCATTCCTCTTATATTAAGCTTTAGTCTTAAGATGTTGGAGCTGAAAATAACTAGTTTCGTCACAACTTATTTATATTGGATACAATTTTGTCATTTACGAGGTTTTCTTAGAAAGAGTTGCCTTAGGATTTATCGCAATACAGATTTAGTTGTTCTTTCATGTTAATTAATTTCTAAAAAGCCTACCTGCAACAGTAGCGTGAGTCACGCTCCCTCCCTGTGTGCTTGCGACGCTGGTGTGCCATTCGCGACGTGGCATCATCGAACACACGCGGGCAGAGTACAAGCCCTTTCATCCTACCGCAGGGAAACTTAATAAGCATTAGTTATGCATTGTCCTGTCAAATTTAGCCTGTCTCCCAATTTCGGGCTACCCAATCAAAATAGTTTCAATGGAATAAAGGATTCAGATTGTAATTCCCTTTTTCAATGCCCCACCTGTTGTTGTTCGTCCGCCATGTCAAATCAAAAAATAAATCAAGGAGACACTCAAATCTTAATTTTCACCAATTTAATAGGCAACGTAAAATACATTAAAAAATGCTTTGGGTTTGATGTGCGCAAGCGACACAGTTTTTGCTTAACCACATTATTTTGTCTCCGTTATGGCATTCCGATTATTTGGTCACTTCTACCTTTTTATTATTTTTTCTCAATATTTTTCCTTTCTCTTATTGCATTTATTTACGTAACAATGCTAAACGGACGTGTCAAAATTTTAACCTTTTTTGTTGTTTTAATTTAAACACTTGTAGCAAACCATAAACAACTAATGCTTAGAATTACGTAATAGCTAACTGTATTCAGTTCCTTGGGAAGTAAATTCGACCAAGGTCCATTTTTGGATACCCTAGTTCTTGATTGACCAGGAAAAATTCATGGTCCAAGAAATTAAGGTGATTTAATGATTGGACTCACATTTCAATAAAGCCAAAATAAGAATTTAAAAGGACGAATTCGATGGGTGCACCCCAAAGTTTCGCCGCCAACATTTCGGAATTGGGCAATTTTTCCCCAGTGGAATTTTGTCCAAGATAAATTTCAGGGGCGGCAAATTTTGTCCTGTTTTGCGTTACGATACCACTAACACAAAAATGAATGACTTTTCAGTTCCGAAGGCTCTTCGCGGACAAGACGTTAACGGTGAACAAAAACGACCAAGAAATGAAAAGAACAATCAAAAGAGAAGACGGCCATTCGAAAAGGCAGGGACGAGGAGGAAAATGCCATTCACCACTTTCCTGATCTTTGAATTACATTTTTTTTAATTCACTTAAGGTTCAATTAGGTCAAACGTTGTTTAAATTGTGTCATGCGCACACATGTTACGGACAGGCCGAGACCACGCATGCGCTTTTTAGATCAGCTTGAAAGATGTGAATGGGGGAAAGTAGGAAACAAAAGGAAAGGCAAAAAATCCAACAAAAAAAGGCAAATTCAAAAAATCAAATCAACAATATCGCCGCAAGTGTTCACGGTGAGAATGTCGATTTGTGCCAAGACATCGATCTCCAGTGCGCCCCAGGCGTCGTTGTTCTGGTGCGGGATAATGATCCTCCGCATTCCGGAGTTCACCGCCGCGAGGATTTTCTGGCCAATGCTCCCGACGAACAGCACATCACCATCAGCAGTAATGCTTCCCGTGAGCACCGTGTCCATTCTCAAACACCGTCGTTCGGCGAGTGAGGTAATGGAGGCAACGGCCGCTGCGCCCCCCAGTGTGCCGGTACTCCACACATCAGGCACAGCCCTGAACTCAAGGCCCGAGGTACCGAAGATCCCAACAGCTCTGTCATGTCTTTGCATGTAGAGGTCTTGTGCCACTTGGTATGCGACTTGTATGGCGTGCTGCAAATTCGGATACCAAGATAAAAAACAAAATGGAAAAAGGCATAATTAAATTACGTGGGAGTCGGGTTCAGAGTCCAATGGGCGTAATCCCCGGTGCGGTGTTCCCGCGGCGTTTTTAGTGATGACTCCTTCCAGAACACCTTCAACAACAGTTGAAGCATACCAAACTGCGCTTTATTACCCTAAAGCTGGTTCACTTACCACCAAGGAGGTGATCAACGCAAACACCGACCGCCACCCCGGGTTTATATGGGAAACACCCTCCGGGAGTGCAGGCGGGGTGGCACTTTCAGGGTGGCTGTTTTGGGTGTGGCGTCGGAATGCCCTTTCCGTCGTGCATCCCCTGGGACACTGCCTAAATAATGTTCTATTCAGTTTTATTTTTTCACTTTTATTTTTTGATTTATCGTATTTACGTTTTAATTCAATTCATATACCGTACTACTTTGTAATTTTGCTCTTTATTAATATTCTCTTTAATGGGACCCCCTTATTGCAAATTTTTTACAGGTCGGCTGACATTCCTGATGTGTACATACATATACGATTAAGGACCGAAACACACTCAGCCAATTTGTAAAGGCTATTAAGTGTATCTTAGGGGAATTTTGGGGTCGCTGATCACGAACGTAAAAGGACGATTCGTTTGTGACCATTTCGTTTTTTCCCCCATTCGTTTTTACCCCATTCATTTTTATTACCCACATTCGTTTTTTAGCTATAATATGTCCATTTCACTTAATTTTGATCGTAATTTGGAATTATTTCTCCTTTTTCTGATATAATAAAAGGATATTTAACTCGGAACGAACCTGTTTTGAGTGATTTTGATGGATATGAGCAAACTTTGAAAAAATAAAAATTTTCGACTTTAGGTTCGAATTTGGATCCGGAGTTCGGAATTAGTCCAAATGTAAGTTATTTTCGTTATCAGCGATCCAAAAACCCCCGCAAATTTATTAGTTTCCTTTGTTTTCCCTTCGATTTAGAATTTTCAACCCGAAAAACGAATGGGGGTAATAAAAATTATGTGCACAGTAGGAATGTCAGCCGATATCCTAGAAATATCTTGAATTTAGTGACACTTTTGATGCGCTGTATTCTACAAAAAATCACTCCCTGGATGCAGTTATTTTTCAATTCTTTTTTGTTTCTTTGATTAAATTTCTGAATTCCTACCGACAGCAGTACGCCACATCACGGTCTTCGCCAGAATGTGCCTGCCATTGATGGTCGACCAACGAACGCGCACTCCCAAACGTTCTCGGACAAACAATTCCCTCACTCATCACGCCACACGGGAACTTAAATTGAAACGCGTAGATTAGGACCGATATATTGTACTTAGACAATATGGCATACCTAGTAAGTTTTGGAAGGGAGTTATTGAAATGTTTCCACTCAAATTTTTCAAATACCCTGGAATTTAGCCAAATTGAATATTCCTAAATCCTTTCTCTTCTCAAGGCGTCATTCCTCTTATATTAAGCTTTAGTCTTAAGATGTTGGAGCTGAAAATAACTAGTTTCGTCACAACTTATTTATATTGGATACAATTTTGTCATTTACGAGGTTTTCTTAGAAAGAGTTGCCTTAGGATTTATCGCAATACAGATTTAGTTGTTCTTTCATGTTAATTAATTTCTAAAAAGCCTACCTGCAACAGTAGCGTGAGTCACGCTCCCTCCCTGTGTGCTTGCGACGCTGGTGTGCCATTCGCGACGTGGCATCATCGAACACACGCGGGCAGAGTACAAGCCCTTTCATCCTACCGCAGGGAAACTTAATAAGCATTAGTTATGCATTGTCCTGTCAAATTTAGCCTGTCTCCCAATTTCGGGCTACCCAATCAAAATAGTTTCAATGGAATAAAGGATTCAGATTGTAATTCCCTTTTTCAATGCCCCACCTGTTGTTGTTCGTCCGCCATGTCAAATCAAAAAATAAATCAAGGAGACACTCAAATCTTAATTTTCACCAATTTAATAGGCAACGTAAAATACATTAAAAAATGCTTTGGGTTTGATGTGCGCAAGCGACACAGTTTTTGCTTAACCACATTATTTTGTCTCCGTTATGGCATTCCGATTATTTGGTCACTTCTACCTTTTTATTATTTTTTCTCAATATTTTTCCTTTCTCTTATTGCATTTATTTACGTAACAATGCTAAACGGACGTGTCAAAATTTTAACCTTTTTTGTTGTTTTAATTTAAACACTTGTAGCAAACCATAAACAACTAATGCTTAGAATTACGTAATAGCTAACTGTATTCAGTTCCTTGGGAAGTAAATTCGACCAAGGTCCATTTTTGGATACCCTAGTTCTTGATTGACCAGGAAAAATTCATGGTCCAAGAAATTAAGGTGATTTAATGATTGGACTCACATTTCAATAAAGCCAAAATAAGAATTTAAAAGGACGAATTCGATGGGTGCACCCCAAAGTTTCGCCGCCAACATTTCGGAATTGGGCAATTTTTCCCCAGTGGAATTTTGTCCAAGATAAATTTCAGGGGCGGCAAATTTTGTCCTGTTTTGGGTTACGATACCACTAACACAAAAATGAATGACTTTTCAGTTCCGAAGGCTCTTCGCGGACAAGACGTTAACGGTGAACAAAAACGACCAAGAAATGAAAAGAACAATCAAAAGAGAAGACGGCCATTCGAAAAGGCAGGGACGAGGAGGAAAATGCCATTCACCACTTTCCTGATCTTTGAATTACATTTTTTTTAATTCACTTAAGGTTCAATTAGGTCAAACGTTGTTTAAATTGTGTCATGCGCACACATGTTACGGACAGGCCGAGACCACGCATGCGCTTTTTAGATCAGCTTGAAAGATGTGAATGGGGGAAAGTAGGAAACAAAAGGAAAGGCAAAAAATCCAACGAAAAAAGGCAAATTCAAAAAATCAAATCAACAATATCGTCGCAAGTGTTCACGGTGAGAATGTAGATTTGTGCCAAGACATCGATCTCCAGTGCGCCCCAGGCGTCGTTGTTCTGGTGCGGGATAATGATCCTCCGCATTCCGGAGTTCACCACCGCGAGGATTTTCTGGCCAATGCTCCCGATGAACAGCACATCACCATCAGCAGTAATGCTTCCCGTGAGCACCGTGTCCATTCTCAAACACCGTCGTTCGGCGAGTGAGGTAATGGAGGCAACGGCCGCTGCGCCCCCCGGTGTGCCGGTACTCCACACATCAGGCACAGCCCTGAACTCAAGGCCCGAGGTACCGAAGATCCCAACAGCTCCGTCATGTCTTTGCATGTAGAGGTCTTGTGCCACTTGGTATGCGACTTGTATGGCGTGCTGCAAATTCGGATACCAAGATAAAAAACAAAATGGAAAAAGGCATAATTAAATTACGTGGGAGTCGGGTTCAGAGTCCAATGGGCGTAATCCCCGGTGCGGTGTTCCCGCGGCGTTTTTTAGTGATGACTCCTTCCAGAACACCTTCAACAACAGTTGAAGCATACCAAACTGCGCTTTATTACCCTAAAGCTGGTTCACTTACCACCAAGGAGGTGATCAACGCAAACACCGACCGCCACCCCGGGTTTATATGGGAAACACCCTCCGGGAGTGCAGGCGGGGTGGCACTTTCAGGGTGGCTGTTTTGGGTGTGGCGTCGGAATGCCCTTTCCGTCATGCATCCCCTGGGACACTGCCTAAATAATGTTCTATTCAGTTTTATTTTTTCACTTTTATTTTTTGATTTATCGTATTTACGTTTTAATTCAATTCATATACCGTACTACTTTGTAATTTTGCTCTTTATTAATATTCTCTTTAATGGGACCCCCTTATTGCAAATTTTTTACAGGTCGGCTGACATTCCTGATGTGTACATACATATACGATTAAGGACCGAAACACACTCAGCCAATTTGTAAAGGCTATTAAGTGTATCTTAGGGGAATTTTGGGGTCGCTGATCACGAACGTAAAAGGACGATTCGTTTGTGACCATTTCGTCCCACATTCGTTTTTTAGCTATAATATGTCCATTTCACTTAATTTTGATCGTAATTTGGAATTATTTCTCCTTTTTCTGATATAATAAAAGGATATTTAACTCGGAACGAACCTGTTTTGAGTGATTTTGATGGATATGAGCAAACTTTGAAAAAATAAAAATTTTCGACTTTAGGTTCGAATTTGGATCCGGAGTTCGGAATTAGTCCAAATGTAAGTTATTTTCGTTATCAGCGATCCAAAAACCCCCGCAAATTTATTAGTTTCCTTTGTTTTCCCTTCGATTTAGAATTTTCAACCCGAAAAACGAATGGGGGTAATAAAAATTATGTGCACAGTAGGAATGTCAGCCGATATCCTAGAAATATCTTGAATTTAGTGACACTTTTGATGCGCTGTATTCTACAAAAAATCACTCCCTGGATGCAGTTATTTTTCAATTCTTTTTTGTTTCTTTGATTAAATTTCTGAATTCCTACCGACAGCAGTACGCCACATCACGGTCTTCGCCAGAATGTGCCTGCCATTGATGGTCGACCAACGAACGCGCACTCCCAAACGTTCTCGGACAAACAATTCCCTCACTCATCACGCCACACGGGAACTTAAATTGAAACGCGTAGATTAGGACCGATATATTGTACTTAGACAATATGGCATACCTAGTAAGTTTTGGAAGGGAGTTATTGAAATGTTTCCACTCAAATTTTTCAAATACCCTGGAATTTAGCCAAATTGAATATTCCTAAATCATTTCTCTTCTCAAGGCGTCATTCCTCTTATATTAAGCTTTAGTCTTAAGATGTTGGAGCTGAAAATAACTAGTTTCGTCACAACTTATTTATATTGGATACAATTTTGTCATTTACGAGGTTTTCTTAGAAAGAGTTGCCTTAGGATTTATCGCAATACAGATTTAGTTGTTCTTTCATGTTAATTAATTTCTAAAAAGCCTACCTGCAACAGTAGCGTGAGTCACGCTCCCTCCCTGTGTGCTTGCGACGCTGGTGTGCCATTCGCGACGTGGCATCATCGAACACACGCGGGCAGAGTACAAGCCCTTTCATCCTACCGCAGGGAAACTTAATTAGCATTAGTTATGCATTGTCCTGTCAAATTTAGCCTGTCTCCCAATTTCGGGCTACCCAATCCCAATAGTTTCAATGGAATAAAGGATTCAGATTGTAATTCCCTTTTTCAATGCCCCACCTGTTGTTGTTCGTCCGCCATGTCAAATCAAAAAATAAATCAAGGAGACACTCAAATCTTAATTTTTATTAAATAACTAAGAAAATTGGGTTCGATTGAGTGTGTAAGCGACATAGGTTTTTGCTTTACCACGTAACAGTTTTTAGAATCAAGAAAATTACTCACATAAATCTTGATTTAAATTTTACTAATATCAACAAATTATAATCGTGCATTAAATATTAAAATATGAGTCCGACAACAAAAGTGCGTTTGAGCTCCGTCATGTCTTCGTTCAGCGTGGCCGACGTCATCACAGTTTGGAAGTGGGACGGCAAAGCGCACTTCAGCTGCTTTATCTCATCACGGTATCCGTACGAAAAGAGCAAATCCGCCTCGTCCAGCACCACATGGCCAATATTTGCCAGCAATTTTGGCACTTTTTTGACAGCGGCCAAAAGGCGGCCGGGCGTTGACACCAAAATATCCAACGACTAAAATTCAATGAAAATCGTAAAAAAATAAAAGAAAAACTTCATTCTCCAATGTATCGTCATTAGCTTCAGGAGAATGTGCCAAATTAAGCAAATGGATGAACACCAATGATTCGCTCAACCGTTCAAGTAAATCGAAAATTTGGAAGGCCAATTCTTTTGTTGGAGCAATGACCAAAGAGAAAGGCCCGTGGTTTTTGCGTGCACTGGAATTCTGAAACTTATCCATACCCCCCCCCCTCCCCTAATTTATTTAACAATGTGCCGAATAATAAATATCTATATTTTTCCGCCCCCCCAAAAAAAGTGTAATGTTATAAAAAAAAAATACTCAAAATGCAGCAATTTTATTTTAGACAAAAAATGACATTAAAAGGCAAAGGGAAAACCGGCATTCAGACCAAAAAAATCGGACTTCTTCAATCGTAGCGCTTGCGAAATACCTGAAAATGGAAACGATCATTCAAACGAATTTTATTTTGTAAAAATGGAAAAACAAATTACAGTTTGGCCGAACTCACTTACTTCATCCTTTTCCGAGTCGCTCATTCTCTCAAAGCACTGTGCGAGAGTCGCAAGAAAGAAAGGCTCCGTGTTCTCACGGTTGTCCAACACCACCTGAATGAATGTACGTTGTAAACCAACAGAACACAACGGCAACAGAAATTCGATCGTTACCTTGTTACGCTCCACTTCCGGGTGTTTGTTTGCATGACCACCGGCCGCTTCCAACCTGAAGAAGTCAAAAAAAGATCTCAGATTGAAACAAATACGCCAATATTTAAATATCCCAAAAAACAATTTAAGGGAAGGGGATAGGAATGCAGACAAATAGGCATTCTGAACACCCACACTCCTTTCCTCACCTTCAAAATAAGATAAATAACCAAATTTATGGTTGTCAAAAACAAATAATTAAATACTTGTTGGTGCGGAAAAGGCATCCCTTGACGTCGGAAACGAAGCTGTACGGAACAACACCCTTTTCCTTCATTGTTTTTTTGCGGATGTGCTCCCTAATAGGATACCGTTCAAAAATACAGAAACAAAGGTATACCAAATGTGTCCAACGGGATCCGCACTCACAACGACATGGCAAACAGTGCAAAACTGAAACCCAAAAAAAACATTTTGACAAAAAAAAAATGTCACTAATCAATTATTTTGCTTTTCTATATACTTTGTTGGAAGAAACCGTGGCGGACACCCTCGCCCTGCGTTGTTGTGGCTGCTCAACGGCCGTCGGCGCCTTTCGCTTACAACCCATCGACAGCTCACGCGGTTTCGTCTTCAACAGCGGGTTAAGAAGCAAATTTTTTTGTTGCTATGCCTGGTTGACCAAATGAGCAATGATTAGGGTTTGATTCTTCAGAATTTGAAGTGTAATCGCCTTGATTTCTTTCATTTCGTTGGACGACATTTGTAAAGCACAGATAAATGTTAAAGCTAAAAAATATTTATACATAAAAGCAATTAAAAATGACTTTTTTGAGTAACAAAATGTCAGAAAAATTGCATTCTTTTCATTTTAAATCTTTTTTTTTGGAAAAACATTTTATGGCAAAAGCAAAAACCGGATTCGGTTGACTGTGTGCCCATGAAGGGTCGGTCTCGGTCCGGCGCCAGACTCGTTTAGGACTTTGTAACTTTTTTCTTTGTGAACCAATTTCACAAAATCGGTATCTTTCGAAAGTTTCGTGGTCGCTGATCACGAATGCATCAGTGAAAATTCGGAGCCGCTCTTTCTCGCGCAGTATTTTGTCGGAATGAGCGACTCTGAGTCCGATCAAACTACCTATTTGTTTGCCAAATTTTATTTTTCCGTTTTGAAGGTTTTTCGCAACCGTCAAAAATGAAGAAGCCTGGTTTTTTCGGACTGGGGCAGTTTAGCGTGGCCGTTTTAGCATGAACCAGTTTAGCGTTGTTGATATAATAGATATAACTTTTTTCAAGACAACCATACTAGGTATCCTTAGTATCATTCGTAGCTCTTGGTAAACTCTATAAGCTTGCAAAATTTCAAAAAATTTGATCCAGCTAATAAAAAGTTAAGTTCAAAAAACTCAAAGAAACTGGAAATTTCCCTACTTTTTTGAACACAATTTTTTGTTAGGTGAACCAAATTTTTTGAAATTTTGCGAGCTTATAGAGCTTTCTAAGAGCTATCGAATGATATTAAGTAGACTTAGTTTGGTTGTCTCTGAGAAAAGTTATATCCTTTATATCCAACGACGCTAAACTGGCTAGCGCTAAAACGAAAAAAACCCACGCTTGGCCACGCTAAACTGACCCCCACCCTGATTTTTTACCTTGCCTTTTCACCTGATTGAATTGGATTTATTTTATCATTAGAATTTTTCGAAAATATTAAATATTTATTATACTGTTTAATTAAAATTAATGAGAAAGTGTACAAAATAACTATTGAGCGATTTGAAACAAAAATATCCATTAAAAATGGTCATGGGATCGCAGCAGATCTCAGGAGGTAAATTTCAAGATAAAATATTGCGGAACCATTTTTTTTTATCTTATAACTATCATTAATTGTACCCCGCCGGGGGAGGAACGGGGCATTTTGGCGCGGTTCGATATAACTTTTCTCAGAAGAAACAAAAATAATATTCTTAGTATGATTAGATAGCTCTAATTAAGTTCTATAAGCATGCAAAATTTGAAAAAATTTGGTCCTGTTAATAAAAAGCTATGTTCAAGATCGGAAAGTTTGGTTTTTTCTGTGAAAAGTTATATCGCCCTGCGCCAAGATGGCCCTCGCCAAGATGACTCCATTAATCGAAAACTAAAAAAAAGGCTTCTGGCCGGGGGAGATCATAGAGAAACGGATGCTCAAATTTCTAGCTGAAAATTAAAAAAAGAGTCAAATTTTTCTTTAAAATTTCTAGAAAATTTTTCATGCAGGGGAGGAGGGGAGGGGACGAGCTGCTGAGGCATGTCCCCACATCATTAGGCTTTTGAAAAATTTCTTCTGCGAGCCCTGAGTGTGATGCTAGTGGGTTTTAGTTTTAATTTGAGGCGTCTACGGAACAACGGACTGTTGGGTTGGGTCTTCGCTGGCAGAACGGTCGCTGGTCACTCCGCCCGAATCGAATCCGTCCAACCAATAGGTCAACAGTGTTCCGACTCCCTGGAATGTAGAGCTTTAGTCACAAGGGATTTATTCATATTAAAAATTTTTCCTTGGGGGCAGTGCACCGCGATAGTCGCCGTTATAAAAAATTGCCAAACTCTTAAGATTCTCAATAAAAAATCAAAAATTTCTGCAAAAAATAGAATTTTAGGGATTTTTTTTTTAATTTTAAGAATTTTTCAAAAATATCTTTTGAGGTTTTTGGTGAATGAATTTAATCTCAATGTTTTTGTGAATTATTTCCTACGATATTTTGTCCCGGTGACGTTTCCGCTTGCCCTGCCCCGGAGGCAGGAGGGGGAGTGGGGAGGGATATTTGCCCCCATTTACACGTCCCCGCCCCTCCTGTTATGTCCCTATCCGCCTTCCCTCTCCCCCTCTCTCCTCTTCCCCAGATAAAGCCGAAATGCCGACCGAGGGATATATCCCCCGGTCAGTGGTTGGTCGATTCACAAAAAGTGCAAATTTGGCCATTCACAAAAAGTACAAATTTTACTGAATTTTCAACTAAATTTAGTCATAACTTTTCTCAGAAGTAACCAATTTAAACAGTCTTGGTATAGTACAATAGCCCTTCAATTACTCTATTAGCTTGCTAAATTTCAAAAAATTTTATTAAGTTTTTCAAAAGTTATGGCAATTTTTTCTACTTTTTTGGCCGTAACTTTTGAAAAAGTAGATGAAATTTTTTGAAATTATCAACTCTAATAGAGAAATTCAATGGCTATCGTACTGTATTAAGATTGTTTAAATTGGTTGCTTCTGAGAAAAGTTATGACTAAATTTAGTTGAAAAATTCAGTAAAATTTGCACTTTTTGTGAATCGACCTAGCACCCCCCCCCGGCCCATTTTACTTCGAGGCGCACTCCGCCCCTCGGAGAGCATCGAAATTCGGGAAATTCTTCGGAAAGAAGCTGGTAACTTTTCAGTGTCATCTGAATGCGATCCTGCTGTCCCGAGTTTTCCATTTTTGCAGCCAAAGTAACGGTCGAGCCGAACACGCAATAACGCGGGGCGGTGATGCCGACGACACCCGAAATTTGACAAAAATTTAATTCAAAAAATGAGTTGTTTACCCGTAAAAACACTGCCCGAATTGAAGCCCCAGCGGCAGTGCAAATGTTGGCCCGGTCTGTGCGGAATTTCGTAATCGAACAAAAACTGACAAAAAAAATTCAAAAATTAATTGCTTAAATACCCATTCATTGTCACTTACTTCCCGCTGCATCAGTGCAATGGCGGCTATTTCTCTGATGTGTGAATCAAGCCGTTCGGGAATGCCCGAGGCGACCATGTAAGCATCGCCTAAAAGGAAGAACGAATGACAGGCACACTGGTATACCGATGTAGGCATTAATCTCGTTAACAATGGCATTGGTACTACGGTATGTCAATATATGGTATGCCAATGTACGGTAGTGCCAATGTTGGCATTGTCCGTTCCCTCATTTTGTGTGTTCCAACTGACCAATGGTCTCCACTTTGTACGCTTTGTGTTCGCTGATTGCTTGGTCGAAGTAGCGGAACATTCCATTCAACTGCCATTAAACATAATTTATAGAAACATAATTTAGGCGGCATGACGATTCGTCCGGACGACGATTCGTCCGCCCATCCAAAAAAGTGACAAAACAGAAATTAATTAGATTTTTGTGGTTTTTCTTTTGGCATTTTTATTACTTATCATTTAAGCTATGTCGATTTAAAAAAAAATTAAACAATATTATGTTTTTGGCACTTTTTAGCTGGGCGGACGAATCGTCATTTTTTGGCTAGGCGGACGAATCGTAGTGCCCCGATAATTTATGTTGCATTTCGTCCTACCAAATTGACCACTTCCATCGGCTGCGATTCGCTGCACAGTGACGTGAACCCGACAATGTCGCTGTACATTATCGTAACGGAGGCGTAAAATTGGGGCTCCACCCGTCGGCCCATTCGAAGTTCGTCGACCACAGACCTTAAAATGGGGGAAATAAACAGAAAAAGCATAATGGGTTCAGCAAATTGCCCACTTTGGCAACAGTTCCAGCAGAATCTGCTCAATTTTTTGTTGCTCCAACTCCAATTTCCCCGTCTGTTCTTTGACCAAATTCTCCAAATTGCCTGAAATTGAAATAAAAATTGTAAATAATTAAATTTGGAATTTCGCTCGACCAACCCGTGTACTGCTCCATGTTCTTGATCATTTGGTCCACCAAACTTCCGGACCTTTAGACAAAAAAATTGCGTTAATTTTCAATCTCAAAGTTTACATTTTTAAAGTTGCGTCTGTGATTTTTCGTGCCATATTTGCATCGGGTCTGAGCAGAAAAAAAGGATAAATCGAATATTATTTAGATTTTTACACCCATTCACTGATCTCTTCAACTGATCATTTTCATTGGTCCTTTTTTTCCTACTTTTTTTTTGCCCACCTTTGATCCGACGTGCCAAAACACCGTCGCATCAATGCCACCAAGTCGGGATGCACTCGGTCAATGGAGCTGATCGCCGACCGGGGACTGTTTGCGGTGGCACTCTCTTCGCCCGGAAATTCGGGCACAATGGGCAGACGTTCTTCGGCTTGGGCACTGAAAATGCCAACGTCGTCCTCCATCGGTTCCAAAGGGCCAACTCCTGGGGAAGGGGGGGGGATGGAAAAGGATAAGAAAATTACTTAATTCGTACAGTATTTTTTTATAATCTTCATAAATATAAAAATTAAATTTTTGCGTGTGCTTCTTAATATTTATGGGGAAGGAATATTTGGTAAAAATTTCAGCTCGATTGGGCAACAAGGAGTGGCAGAAGAGGCGAAAAAATCTTGAGTTTTTAATTTTGCTACATACTGTAGTCATTATCATTAGAATTGTACGGGACCGGGACTTTCCGGGCCAGGAAAACTCAAGACCTGAAAACCGGGGATTCTCCGCCCTTTCCGGTCTCGTACAACCCTAATTATCATTAATAAATTGTCCTTTCGTTTGTCTTACCATCGCCTGAGTGAGTCCCATCGACAATTCTGGGAAGTTTAGAATAATTCATTTAACAAAATCTTAAAGTTTTAACCTGCGCCGATAAAGGATTTCGTAAAGAATTACTCCAAATGCGTACATGTCTTGCGCTTGGCCCTCTTCGTTCGTAAATTCCTTCGATTTTGAAAAAAAAATAATGACAAAATTAAGATTTTCGTGCGTCCTTTTCTCTTGCCATACCATTTCTTCAGGTTTATTTCTCATTACAGCTGATCGAATTGCTGACCGCAATTCAGGCGCATAATAATGCAATTCTGAAGGGGAAATTTGTTTTTAAAAAATATATATATACAAATTTGGCAAATATTGTTTTCCAAAAACTCTCAAATTCTGTCGCCTCCCCCCCCGCCCCCCCCGGCATAATTTAATGTCGGTTTTCACTCGTTTCCCTCCTCCCCATTGAGACCGACCATCATTTGGGATAAGTGGCTGAATGACAGTGCCATTCCCATTGCTCAAAATGCCATTGTGACGCCATTTGAACAAAAGACGAGAAATGCCGAATCCTGAGAATTATAATTAATTTAACAGATTTCCTTGTTTCTACCCGAGAGTTTCAAAATCCAATGGCTGTCGATCAGACAATGCGTCGAAGTCAATGTGCCGTGGTAACCGATGCTAGATGAGTGGAGAAAGTCGAGGCCCTGAACTCAGTTAAAAAAAGATCGAATTTTTAACAAAATCTCATTGTGCCCCCCCCTATTCCGCTGATTTGCCTTGACAATGTCTCTGACGAAGGCACTTTTGAAATTGTTGTCCAAAATGTCCCTCCGGGGCATTGCTCTTTCGCCCCCGGCGCCTCGCTGCGGTTGGTGTGCGCTCGTTATTGATGCCACACTCGCATAAATGTCGTCGTCCACCCGCGAGTCCATTGATCTTAAAATTGTCCCCAAATTAACTAATTACGACAATTGGCCAACTTTTGAGGGCCATTGATGAACAGCAAATCGGCCAATGTCCCGCGGAAGCAATGCCTCCAAATGACCCAAACGTCGGTCGGTCGCTCAACGCAAAGGCCAATGAACGCGTTAATGTTGTCGTGGACAGACTGTTTCATCTGAAAACAATACAATTTCAAACTTGAAATATGGTTTTCTATTTTTGTTTTGTCAAAAGTCACCATAAACAGCAGCTGAGTGTCCTTTTTGTCAAATGACAATTTCTCGCGTAAGCGGAAACTTTCTACGATGACAAAACTGAAATTTATTTATTAATATAATATTAATAAATATTTTAATTAAATATATTAATAATTTAAATATATTTAATTCGAAATTTGTTCCCCACCTTTGGTCAATGGTCGCAATTTTGCGACTGTAAATTTCATCAGAAAATTCGTCGGTTCGCTGCTCCTCCTTTTCCCGCCTTGCCAAGTGCTGGTGAAAGCTGTGGATTGAAATGTTCTGAAATTAAAATTCGAAAAAATATATATTTATATTATTTCGATTTTTAGTGCTTTTCGTCAATTATTTGTTGTCAATGCCAATTTCTTCACTCCGTTTGCCCCTTTGGCCACTGACCGATGATCCGCCGTAGTCCATGTCCACGAAGGCGAGCATTTGTTCCGAAACATAGTACGGCATTTGAGTGGTTTCACCACGTTTCCTTAATTATACTAATTACCAAATTTATGGGATATTATCAATTTTTTTAATTTATTTATTTTATTTTCCTTTAAACGAACACTTTTCGAATGCATAGGAAAATGATGAAACCCAAACAAATTGCGACCATCACAGAAACGGCAACGATTATGGTCCTTAATTAGTCATTTGAATAATTGTTGTTCAAATTTATATTTTAAATTAACCCCCTCTGGTCACAAAGTTCGCCTTGAAACCCACAAATAGGCACATCCGGAGGAAATTGGAGGACAAACTGTTGTTGTAAAGCTGTGGCACTCTGCAAAATTAATGTTTAATTAAAATAAAATAAAATAAGAAATTCTATAAAATTTAAATTCAATTTTTTTTTGAAGTTTTTTCACCAATGTTTGACAATTGGAACTTGTCCCATTTAAACAGCTGAACGAAATGTTCGCAAATTGGAGAAGCCCCGGCCGCGGCTGATCGGTCGCATTGGACTGGACAAAATAGGCACGGTAGGGGGCCACGCGATTGAATTTGGCATCCAAAGTGATCGGGCCGAAGGGTCCTTTAAAAAATAGGTGGGTCAAGAGCAAAAGTATCATCAGTTGTCAAAATGTCTCATTTTCTGTTCATTTTGCTCACCCTGAATTGTCGCTGTGCCAATGTTCGACCGTAGCAAAGTGCCGTTGCGATTGCCCTGAACGCCGCCGGTGTTTTGAAAGGTCCGCCACAATAAAAGGGCGTATGTCCAAAAGCATTCGTAAAGTTGAACAGAATGCATCAGAAGGGGCTGAAAATGAAAAGGAAATCAAAAAATATTAATTAAAATGTTCAATTTTGGACCCTTTCTGCTTCTGCCACATTTTCACTATTTTCACTTTGATCAGCACCGATTTGTGTGCCAAATGAAATCACTTGGCTATTTGGGTAGAATTCGTTGACAAGCTTGGCAAATAAGAATTTTTTATAAATGAATTTTCATTTTTGTAAGAAAACCAAAATTGTGCCGTGGAACAAATCCAACATGGCCGAGTGCAAAGTGCCATTGGAAAGCCATGGAAGTGCCAACGGAGTGGGCGAGTAAAGGCCGATGCACACAATGGGCAAATATTCACTCTGTAAACAGTCATTTAGGAAAATGATCATCAGACATTTAAAATTCATTTGCCTTATCCATTCCCAATTCAATTAGGGTGCGAAGAAACGGAACGTAATCATTTAGCGAATTGCCGAGAATGGTGAGCAAAACTAAAGGCAACAAATGATGATTCTTGAATTTATTAATGACCCCCTAATTACGGTAATTACTTCGTGCTTTGTTCTTCACTGGGCCCATCCGTTCCACCACCGTCGCTGTATTTAGTGTCCCATTCGTTCGCTCAAGTCGAACAATTTCGACCAATTTGATGCCTTTCTCTGTCAGCTTTTGGCCCAGCTTTTCCGCGATCACTTCGCCCTGGTCACTGCGACTGTAGCATTGGGGACAGGTGATCAGAGCGATCTGAGAAAGGTGATGGCCATGAACAACAACAATGACGACAACAATTGATGCGAGTGATCAGTCCACTCACTTTCCGCCAATTGGCCATTTGAAGTAATGCCAAAATGTTCGTGGCCATATTATCGGGTGCCATTGTGGACATGTCCAAAATGTGATCGGTCACTGTGTTGGCCCAACTTGGACGCCAAAAATTGCATTGCAAAATGTCCAGGGAAGAAGTTACTCGGACAGTCAGTGACAAATCTGAGAATGACAAATTGAAATTTGGCAAAATGGGAAGACGGGGGGTCGAATTACCATCCGAACAGATGGGCCCGAAAAGGGCGGAAACGTTGGAGCCAAACAACAAATCCATCCCCTGGGAAGAGCCATTGGCAATGCCAACATCTTTTTGGCAATCCGACGAGGACATGTCAAAGGAGTGGACACTGAATTTTAAGTTTGTCATGAAAAAAGAAACTCAATGAAAGCGAATAATGTTGATCACGTGATCAAAAATAAAAAGAATTTTTGGGTCCAAATTGAGTTCGGATTTGTCTTCTGAAGCTCTCCAATGCTCAATTAATGGTGCAATTGTCCAATTAGCCACTTGATTTTGTACACGTCTCTGCTGGTCAAGTTCAACTCGTGCAGGCGCTGGTTGGCCATGGTCAGCAGCTGATCGGCGGCCACGCCTTTCTGTCCGAGCAAACCGACGGTCAAAAGCATGGGAAGGGACGAATCCTTGGGAAATTTAGCAAAAATATTTAAAAATATATTTATTAAATTATTATAAATAAAAATTGAACTTGTGAAGTGACGAAAAGAATTGGCACAAATGAGAGGAGAAAAAGGAAAAACGAAAAGGCAAAGGGAGGAGCAGAAAAATAGGCACTGAAAAGGAGGGGAAAAGAGAGGGGAACAAAGTTGGCACTTCCAAGTTATACCTTGTGGGTTTGCAACCCAACAAAATGTGTGCTTTTTTTCTGTTATCAGTGCGCAATTTCTGACGGCATTTTTCTGTTTCCATCCAAAGGGACGGCGATGGCACGCCAAAAGGGGGGACAGTTTTTGGAAGACAAAAAAAGGTCGTCGTATCGGTCAATTCACAATTTTGATTACTTCAATCAATTCGGGATATCTACTGGCTTTTTGGGTAATTAGGTGAACAAATGGAATGAGCCGTTGGGAAATTTGGCTGGTAAAATTTTAAATCCAAACAGAGGACGAAAAGTGCCAATATTGGCACATTTAACAAATTAATGGTGGACGAATGATGGATTAGAAGCACCCCTCTCCCACCCCTCCCTTTGTGTTCATTATCCGAAGCAATTGGCCTTTAGAGATGAGATTACCTATTTAATAAATGGGGGGGGGGGAAATAAGCGCCAACTGATGGACGAATGGGTGCCATGGGAATGGGTGGAGGAAGTTATTACACAGAACATGGAAATCTTGGGCCAAAAGGCTATGGCCATCGCCATACTGTCACTCGTTGGGTGGACGGACCTTCGGGGGAAGCGGCGGCACCACGGGCAACGTTTGCTCATCGAGGCATTCGATGGCACTAATTACCAACGCATTCAGCGGAGAAAGTTGGTAAAAAAAGGAAGACAGGGGGGAAGAAGCATGCCTATTAATATTGATGAAGATGACAAGCAGAGACAACTCAAAGCTAAAAAATGAATTTGCGCAGAGAGAAGACATTTTTTGGTCTTTGGCATTTTAGCGATCGATTACAATAAAATCAATGTCAAATGACCATCGCTAATTATCCTTAATTGGTTTCTCATTTGCCACTCTTTTGCTGAAGTTTGGCACTGTGTTCCGCCGAGTGGTGATTGTCCAATTGAACTTTGCTAAAAAAAATTTTGTTTTGAGACTCGAATTGAAATTATATCACAGAAACTGGCACCTGGCAAAACGTCTGTCACAAATTCGGCATTTTTCCAATGTCCGTTCCATTTTGTGCCGTCGCCAGTGGGCAATAAAGCGACCAACAGAAGTGAATTTCTGCGCGCATTTTCCGCATTCGATTGATTGTCCCGTTGGACAACATGTTGGCAGCGTATCAGAACGGCCTATAAATGATGGCCTTTTCTCCATCTTTCCTCCCTTTTCTTGTCCGACCCCTCGAGCGATTTTTGCACGCCGTCGTCAGACTTTTGGGCATTCCTCCGTCAATGTTTTCCCTCAGATGCTCCAACATATGCGAATTGAGGGCCGCAAAAGTGTCAAAAATGCGGCCACAACGGGCACATCCCATCGGCATTTTCCCCTCTTTTGGTGCGCATTCGGTGCCACTGATGCCATTATCGCCAAAAATAGCACCCCCAAAGTCCGTCAAACTGCCGACCATCACATGGAACAGCAAATGTTTGCCATAGTCTTCAGCCGCCAAATTCTGCCGGTGGCTTTTGTTTAAGTTTTTTCCCTTTTTCGGCTTGTCCCATTCCAATGGGAATTGAAGGCAGTGCCAACAAAACTTACCATTTGACAACACGGGCATTTCATTGTTGGCATCGTAAGCGGAACTGCTGATGAGATGCCATTGCGACCATTGTCAGCGGCCGAATAAAAAAGCGCGCTGATGGGTGACAGTGACAAAGGACTTTCCCTCGTCGGTGGTTCATCTCCAACTTCGGCCTCGTCCTTGTCGAGCAGTACGTCTCCCGTCTCGCAATGGTGCCTTTCTCCGACACTTTCCCCTTCTCCATTGTCTTCTTCTCTTCTCTTTTTCCCATGTTCCCCCTCTTTTGTGCCTTCCAAATGGTATTGTCCGTGCATTTTCAGCTGTACATCGCCTCTGATCAGCTGTCGGCACACCACACAATGCACTTCCTCATTGGTGGGGTTGCGATGTGCCAACGAATGGTCCACAAAAGTGCCAATGCTATCCAACGGACAACGGCACACCCCGCAACGGTTGCCAAACGGCACTTTGCAATGTTCGAAAAGGCGATGCTGGTCCAGCGCGAACTCGTCGAGGCATTGCAAATCGCACACAACGCATTTTAGTCCCTTCTGCTGTGGAGTGATTTTTTTTATTAACTTTTACATTAATTAAAATTTGATTTATGAATTAATTAGAACAATTACTAGAGACTGGAATTTCCGAAAATTCCGGATCAGGATCAGGATTAGAGAACCGACCCGGACAGGGCAGACCGGATTAAAAATCCTGTTTTTCCGGACTACTGATCCGGGTCCATTTTTCCAAAAACACCCGGATCAGGACCAGGAGTCCGAAAAAATCCTGACATGATCCGGTCCTGTTCCGATCTCTAACAATTACTCTCCCCCCTCCCCTAAATTTTTTCGCTTTCACCTGTGTCGCATGCGTTGATGGGGCAAATTGCACGCTTTTGACGCTTTTCGGCACCGTTCCATTGCTCATTGTTTCGCTGCTTCGGTTCGGCTGCTGTTCCTTTTTGCCCTCCTTTCCCCTGCTGCTGCTCGTCCCATTGCCTTTGCTTTGTTTGTTCCGCGATTGGTCGTCGCCAAGTGCGGCGTGCACTTGGCCAAGGTGCAATTCGAACGCGAAATGACTGTCGAAGGATATTTCACACGCCGCACAAAGAAACTTTTGTTGTTTGGCGCAGTGACGGGCCATCAAATGGTCCTAAAATGGCAAAAAATGCCAAAACGACAAAAAAAAGGATGGCATTTTGGCCGAATTATGCCTTTATTTTGTTCATTTTATTAAACAATTATCTAATCACTGTAATAATCACCTCCAAAACGTCCTTTTCAGCAAAGAGTTCAAGACAAATAGCGCATCGGAAAACAGTGTGAACATGGCATTGCACCAAATGTTGTCTCAGTTCGTTGGCATCGTCAAAGTGTTTGCCGTGGCACCGCGTACAGTGCCATTTGGTCCGCGTGTCGAGCAGATGCTCTGCCAAATGCGTGCTGAATTCCTTGAAAGAATGGGCTTTTATGATATCATAAAATGGTTGATGAGCTGAGGAGGAATAACCTTTCGATTTATGTCCAATTGCCTCCCGCAAATTTGGCATTGGCATTTGGCAAATGCCGAGTCGGACACAATGCCGTCACAGTGCTGGAGATGAGCAGTCCTCATGTGTTCTGATCAGCAAAGGGCATTTAACTGGTTGGCCCCTCGATTCTTTTGGTTTCTTTTAATTCGCTTTGTTCATTTTTTTCTTTTTTCCTTCGTCCACTCACTGATAAATTGCTCAAAAGTGCCCAATTGGCTGTTGCATTGTTGGCACTCGAAAGTGTTCCCACTGCTTCCCATTTTGCCAAATTGTTGGTCAGCGGGTGACAAATTGTCGCTGTTCATTTGTCCTTGGCTTGTCGGTGGTCGAATGTCGTCGTCAGTTGGCTTCGGCACGACCGCGGCAGACCTTAAAGATCAAAAAGCCTAACACAAAGAATGCCGTGCCGACGAATGGGTCATTGCCCGACTGACTGATCAAAGGGAATGGCCGACAACTTAGCAGAAATACCATCATCACAACTCATTTCATCCAAACAGCTGTTTTCGGCTGAAACCAAAGAGACATTCAAAAAAGCATTGGCTGATGATTAGTCTCTTCCCATACTTTTAATGACTGATGAGTCATCGTCGTGGTCAATGCATTTTTCCATCGGAATGCCATCAGAAAGGTTATGGCTGCTGATGTTGGCACTCATTACAAATTCAAATTAGTGCTAATTAATGCAAAAGGCATTAAGAATTTGGAATGTTGTTAAGATGATTTCTAACAAAGTCGAGAAGAAAAGGTATGACACATCCTCCGACCGCTTTAGTCATTAATTTGCGAGTCCGAGGCCAACTCAGGACGATGGAACTGACACATTCCGCCAGAAGACAATCACCATTAAGGATAACAACAATGGAGAGGAGGGGAGTGCCATTTTCTGTTGTGCTACTGGCTGGTCCCATGTGAGTGAAGTGCTGAGCAATGCCATCCCCCCCCCCCCCTCCCCCTCTCTTATATTCCCCCTTTCTCTCCCCCCCCCCCGCCCCCTCTGTTATATTCCCCCTTTCTCTTCCCCCATCCTTCTCCCTCTTCCCTATTGCCCCCTATCTCTCCCCCTTCAGCCGACACCATCGGACGAAGGACCATTTCCCCGGGGAAGTGCCGAGTGGGGACCCCTCGTCGCCCCCTGTGGGCATCGGATCTGTCCTCGCGCCGGCCGTTGTTCCCAGGGGATTTGGACGTGTGCCCTCATCGGATGAATGTGTGTAATGGTCGGCCAATGATAGTTCAAATGGGAAGAAAATGGAAATTTGGATGCAAAGTCAACGGCATTTAAGCGAAAAAAAAACGGCGAACGGAGCAAAAACATTTAAAGGGAAAAGGGAGAAAAACAGAGAAAGACAGATTATTAAATTAACACCACTTAATGAGAGTGATCAGCAGCAGACAAACGGAAAAAGAAGCATCGGCAAAAAACATGGACTTTTTTTACTTAAAATTTGTTGCTTTTCAATTTTGCTTAGTTTGGGTTACCGGATTGGAACAAAACATCCATCGCATTTCAAAGTTAACTTTGGCACATCCAAAATGTTTCTCATCAGTGAAATTTCGATTAAATTAAAAATATATGGCACAAAATTTAAAATTGTTTGTTTTTATGAAAACAAATTTAAAAAATAATAATTTATGAAGGAACAAATTTTGTCAGTCATTAAACAGTCCAATGTTTTCACCTTTGCCATTGGCTCTTTCATTTCTCTCTCTCTTTGCATTGGCCAATTCGCTTTTGGTCTTTGAACGACCGCGGAAAATGAAAAAGAATGAAATCTGCTGCTGGAACATTGGCATAATGTGACCATTTGGGGACACTTTTCTGTTTACTTTGCTCATTTTGAGCAGTAAATAAACAAAATGATGTGCTTGTTGATTCACTTTTTAAATTAAACACATTTTAAATAAATATTTTGTAATTATTTAAATTTTAATAATAATACAAAAAATTTCTTCCATTAATATATCTTTTCTAATTTTATCACTTTTTATTTGACTGTATAAATTTTGCAATTAAATATTTGGTATTTCCCTTTTCAATTTGTCACAGTTTTTTTTGCTTTTAATTGATAAGATAACAGGTCATCATTGTAACATTCTCCTAAAATGGACACACTCTCCTTTTAGCTAACCAAGAAACAGCTGATAAATGAAAAAGAAAACACAGGGAAACATTTCCGCTTCAATGGTAAAATAAAAATAAATGCTTTTGTTGTAATTAATGGTCATTTATAGGTTCGAATTTTTATTTGGGATTTCCTCTAAGGATAGTGTTCGATTGCTCCTCCATTTTCCCCCGGCATTTTGCGCTTTTCTCTTATCTTCTTCAAATATCCTCCACTTCAGATCACCATTGCTTTTTCTATTTGTCTGTCTTTTGGCATGGCCTTTCCCCTCGGGCCAATCAATCCAACAGTCATTCCTTTTTATCCCTTCCCTTTCCTCTTTATCCCTTTCTTCCCTTTTCCCTCCCCTTTCCTTCCACTGACTGTCGCTTCTGCTGCCACTTAATGGTGACGGTTTGTTGGCTTTGATGTGCTCCTCCAACCCGCCTCCTCCTGCTGCTGTTGTGATTTGCTGTGTTTGTTTGTGTCCTATTCCATCTTCCGTCTCCCCTCTTCCTTTTGTATTGATTCGGTTCCGCCCCAATCATTGCCACCAGCGGAGCACTATTTCCTCCTCCCCCTCCACCCTCCCCTCCCCTCCTCCACCCTCCCCTCCTCCCCCTCCACCCTCCCCTCCTCCCCCTCCACCCTCCCCTCCCCTCCTCCACCCTCCCCTCCTCCCCCTCCACCCTCCCCTCCTCCCCCTCCACCCTCCCCTCCCCTCCTCCACCCTCCCCTCCTCCCCCTCCACCCTCCCCTCCTCCCCCTCCACCCTCCCCTCCTCCCCCTCCACCCTCCCCTCCCCTCCTCCCCTCCCCTCCCCTCCCCCCTCAATCTCTCCCCGCAGTAATCATTCCCCTCTCGCCCTCCCATCCCCCTCTCTCCCCTTCTGCCCTCACATCTGTCCGCCCCCATTAATCACCTCCCATTTTGGTTTTGAGTGTTACTCACTCATCCAATCGCCATTCCCCTCACCGCCCTCCCAAAAAAAAGCGCAAAATTATCCATCAGCATCAGATCGAAGTGCGCGGATAAAAATATAATTTCAGTAAACAATTTAATGGATGTAAAAATGCCATTTCCCATAAATATTTTAGGAAAAAGTCCCTCTGAACATTTATTAATTATTTCCTTCTGTAATAATAATAATTAATTCAACACTTTTCCTATTCTCTCTGATCAGTGATCCTCCCCCATTTTCCTTATGATGATCGAATCTCTCATTTCCATGGTGCGCTATTTGTCCGCACGAAAGGACGGTCAGAAAATTTGGGGAATAATCAGCGAAAAAAGAGGACTAATTTAAGAGATTATTTTAAGACGATTTTGCCGATCGGATGAATTATTTGTACACACCGAACATTCTCTTGGCATTTTCAGTACTGATCAGTTTCAAACAATTTGGGGGAAGGTGAAAATGAGGGGAAATTTTTAAAAAATGCAAAATTAAACAAAAGCACAGACCTTTGGAGTGTATGTTCCCCAACAAATTTCCCGGCAGTTGGGAACAGGTGACAAAAAGATGAAAAAATAAACATTCAACAATTAATAATTAATTAATTAACAATGATTATTAAATATTAATTACAAAATAATTAATAAATTTAAAAATTAAAAATTTAACAGTACGCAGAGAATTTTTGTTGGTCAGAAGACACATATTACCTTCCTCCTGAAGTTCATGTGGCACAGATACAAGAATCAGAAAGGTTTCAAAGTGTTGCTAAATAAATTTTTCACATTAAAATTATTTTTTTATTTTTAGTTTATTTAAAATTTCCAATTCTGAAATTGCTATAAATTTACCTTAAATTATTACTAAATAAATATTCATTTGCTCTTTGAATATATTTAAATTTTTAATTAAATAATTTGGCAATAATAATTGAGGTATTCGTCCGGTCGAAAACTTTCCTATTACCAATGGGTGCCTTTTTTCCTCCTTTTCCAAGCCGCTTGTTTTCGCTTTCCAAGGCACTTTCTTTTCCTAATAAAATTTTAATGATCTTTTTCTTTAGTTTGCTTTGGAAGGCAATAAATTTGAGTTCAGGTGATTAACTAATTAATTTAATTAACTCATCAATTAATTAATTGATCAATTAATTAATTGCCTTTTTTATTTGTTGCTTAGGGCTGAGAGTGCACGACGTCGTCACGAAAGCATTGGACTCGCAAAACATGGAAGTGAGTGATCAAAAGACAGCAGCAGCAGCAAATGAAGTAATTAATGATTTGGTGCCCATTTTTGAATGTTAGGAGACAAACCGACGACGGACCCTCCAAATTTTGGCCAATCATTTGGCCCGCGCATTGAGCTTCCAAAGTCAAATCTTAAGACGGCATCTGATCATACACAAAACATTGTATGCAGAAAAAAAGATTTTCGGGGGATCGGTCGAATTTATTATTTATTTTTTTTTAATTTTGATACAATTTTATTTTGCTAGTTTTTTCAAATTTTTTTTATTTGTTTTTTGTTCAGCCGTTTTCTGAATGTGACTTGCTCCTCCTGTTTCGTCACTTTGGCCTATTTAACCATCAAATTGATTTATTTGGTCAATATTTTTGCGCAGCTTTACATTATGAATAAGTAAGAAAAATTAATATATTTTATTGATTTAAATATTTACTATTTTAATAAATATATTATTTTTAACAGGTTAATTTTCCATTTCTAATTTAATTGCCTTTAAAATTTTAATATTAATAAAAAACAACTTTTCAACAATGTTTTCAGATTTCTTGAAACTGACCGTTACAATTGGTACGGACTCAGTGTTTTTCTTGGCATTATGGCCGGCATTCCGTGGCAAACTTCGGGCTATTTTCCACGCGTTTCCCTTTGCGATTTTACCGTATTTTTCAACCATTTCACTTTAATTAATTTATTTTTTTATAATTTTTAGGTCCGCCAAGTAGCAAACATTCAAAAATATTCTGTCCAATGTGTTCTCGTAATTAACATTTTTAATGAGTAAAATTGGAATAATAATAAAAATCCTTCATTTTCAAAAATATTTTAGGAAAATTTTCATTCTTTTGTGGTTTTGGTACGCCCTTTTGCTGTTGGTCACTTCCATTTCCTTCATTTATTGGTCATTATTTCTCTTAATTGTCCCCCGCCCCCATTTCTCCCTTTTTTTCTTCCCTTTAGGCTTACCATGCTCATTTTCCCCCAATTTGGCCGTTGGTACGTGGCCCAGGCCTTGGAACTTTACTTCCTTTACCCAAAAGTTGCGCAAAGGCAAATTGACAAAAGTGAAACTCATTAAAACTCGTTAAAAAAGCCGTTTGGTGAACCCTTTTATAGAAGAGAAAAAGAACATTCGGCGATTTGTTGACGATTTTCTCAAAAATGACGGCGTTTTTACACTTCGAATGGTCGTCCGCCCCTTTTTTTCTTTCATTTGTTATTTTCCCTTTTTCAGCTTGGCCTTCACACGGGGATTCTTTTCACTTCGGAACTTGTTTCCGAAATATACAGGTCAAATTAAAAGATAAAAATTAATTTTATTTTTATTTAATTTTAAAGATTTTTCTTTTGTTTTTAGACTTTACGAAGAAATGGTGCAAAATGATTTGAGCACATTCAGTGAAGACACCACACTGAAAGTGGAAGACGGAGGAGGGGGAGGAGGAGGAACAATGCCAACAAAAACAATTGACCAAAAGGGGGAAGAAGCAATGCCAATGCCAACAATTGCATTTGATCAATTGGGCAAAAAAGTGCAACAAAACAACAAACAGACAAAGGGCAGCAAAAAGCGGCACGACAAAACGGTAAAAGGGGCAACGAAAAAAAAGAAAGGAAAATGCCAACGGAGAAAATGGCCGAACAGCAAAAGACTCGCCTATTTATGGCCAATGATTGGTGTTCTGTTTTAAGAAAGCCTCCCAGACAGTGGACGAAATGATCACTTCACTAATCCCCGTGGCCAATGAAGCGGGCAATCGGACCGAGTCGTCCTCCTCCTCCTCTTCGTCCTCCGATCGGAATCAGAACAACAACCAAAGCCAAGGAAATGATGATTAATTTCCAAAAATTGAATTGCCAAATCCTTTATTTCGGCCATAAATTTGCAGCTTTTATTTGTTACATTTTCTATTAACCTATTTCGCTTTAATATTTTAATCTCATCATTATGAATGACCAATGTCCAAAGCATTGCCAATAAAAATTTATTTGTCATTTTATTTGAGTTGAATAGTTTCAAAATCTGAACTATCCACCGGGATGAGCATTTGTCATTTTTACTTAATTACGTTCAGTTCACACAAACAGTCATTTGGTCCACTAATTGGTCCTTTCTCCCTTCTCTGATCGGAATGCTATTCGCTTTCTGGTCGCTCCGTCTCCCTCATCGCTCTCTCCCCTCCTTCACTCTCTGATCACTCCATCTCCCTCATCGCTCTCTCCCCTCCTTCACTCTCTGATCACTCCGTCTTCCTCATCGCTCTCTCCCTCTTCTTCACTCTCTGATCACTCCATCTCCCTCATCGCTCTCTCCCCTCCTTCACTCTCTGATCACTCCGTCTTCCTCATCGCTCTCTCCCTCTTCTTCACTCTCTGGTCGCTCCGTCTCCCTCATCGCTCTCTCCCCTCCTTCACTCTCTGATCACTCCATCTCCCTCATCGCTCTCTCCCCTCCTTCACTCTCTGATCACTCCGTCTTCCTCATCGCTCTCTCCCTCTTCTTCACTCTCTGATCACTCCATCTCCCTCATCGCTCTCTCCCCTCCTTCACTCTCTGGTCGCTCCGTCTCCCTCATCGCTCTCTCCCCTCCTTCACTCTCTGATCACTCCATCTCCCTCATCGCTCTCTCCCCTCCTTCACTCTCTGATCACTCCATCTCCCTCATCGCTCTCTCCCTCTTCTTCAAGCACAGCATCCCTTCCCCTTCCCCTGCTCCGTTTGGCATTGTCACTTTTGCTTTTGGCACTCGCAGTTAGGGCATTGGCAAGCAGAGCACGAATCTGTAAAAGCATTTCAAATGGGCAACAAAACAATAGCCAATTTATTATTGGCAAAACCTCCACAACAATTATTGGCACAGCATTGGTTGTTTTTGCAGCAATCTAAGCGAGAAATTCCATTGCATTTCCATTATTTATTATATTAATAATTTAATAAAGAAAAATCACTCACTACATTCGCATGCCATTTCTGGAGATGGAAATTATGTTTTATTGTTTAAAATGGGATTGCTTTTACTCTGAAATTTAGACTTTTAACTTTTAACAATTAAAATAAATTCCATTAGTGACCGGCAAAACCAAAAGACCCGATTAAAAAAGGGCCTGAATGGGACTCATCAGCTACAATTCCATCAATCTCAGAAAATACAGAAGGATGGGATCACAATTCTGTCAGTCATTATTTTAGATAGAGCACACATGATGGATTTGTAAAAATAATATAAAAATAATGATTATTAAAAAAATCATTTCTGTAATTGGGACACATTGGCCAAAAGAGGAGGGAGGAGCATTGCTTTTATTGGACCATCCAAAGCAATGGCATCATTTGATAGATAAGGCAAATAATCCAAAAAGCGACTAATGAATTGTCCGTTGTCAGCAAATATTTGTGACAGCTCCACTTACAAAATAATCTATCAGAAGAGAGGCAAACAAACAAACAAAAAAAAAGAAAAAAGAAGCAGAGACTAACGAATACAAAATACAATAACAATAAAAAAATAACCATTTTTTATAATTAATTAAAAATATAAAATTATTACAATGAAATAAAAATGAAAAAGACGCGCTACCAAAGGTCGAAATGTCGGCTGAACTATTTTTAGTGCATATATTCGGGGTTATAAGGCAACCTTGAGAGATTGTAAAGCATATTTTAAATAAGGGTAGATCAGAACGGGGTTTTTGGAAAAAACCGGAATTTCCGGGCAAGAAAAAATTCGGGAAAAATAAATATTTTGAGAAATATAAATTCGGCAAGTTACACGTATTTTAAACAAAAACTTTTTCCCAATTCCCCAGCTTTCTTTCCTCAACTTTTGTTCTCAGAATCCCATTTCTTACCAATGCATTTTTCGTTCTGTTAGTCCACGGTGCCGCCGGGAATTAATTTTGAAATTTTTTGAAAATGGGACCTATTGTTTTGTGAGACTATAATTTGTATTCTATGAATAGAATTTCAGTCATTTTCCCATATCTAATAACTTAAATTGTCACTAATATTTACGAAAAAATCCAAAATATTTAAATAAATATTTCTCAAACATGTTTTTTCAATGCTTAATAATACATTGTCATCGATTTGTCCTCCCCCGTCTTTCCCCCGCTTTGTCATAGCGACACATCCAACATTCATTCGCTCTCATTTCCCCCCCCCCCCCCCGCCGTACGTCTCCTTGCCAACCTAATAAATATATTCCATCAATTCACTTATTACATTTTTGCAACTTTGTTCATTTTTATGTGATAAATGTTATCCAAATTTATTGAAAGAATAACAATATTAAAATTTCCATTTGATTTATTCAAAAAGGTTTTTTTAACAAAATTTTAGATTCTTTAAAATTAAAATCACCAAAATGTCCCATCATTCCGCTGCCCAATCCGTTCCGCTGATGTCTGATCAGGACATTGATGATGAGTCTGAACACCATTTGCCCACCTATGAAGACGCTATCAAAACCCAGCAAAAGTCGCTCACTGCGCAACATTCGGATGAGCCGCGGATCGATGTCCGTGGGGGCGTCGACCATTTTTGGAGCGATTTGGGAAAAGAGCGGACAAAGGGCGACGAGGGAGTGATCGGCGGGATACTCTCAAAGCATTTTCGCCATATCGACCAACAAAATTCGGTGGCCGTGGCACAGCTGCACATTCGTCTTGGTCCATTCCATTTTTTTGTTCATTCGCAAATTGGATGAATAAAAATGCCTAAATTTTTTTTTAGCTTTTCTGCGCAAAGTTCTTGGCATTTTGGCCTTCCAATTCTTGGCCACAATTGGACTTGGCATTGCCTTTTACATGACCGAAGGTGTCAAAGTATTCATCCAACAACAGTTCGGTATTTTGGACTTGTTTTAAAAATTTCATGGGATTTGGCACGCCATGAAAAGGGAAGAATTTTCCTTTTTTTTAGGCAATGATTTAAATTCAGAAAATTGAGAATTAATATTAAAATCGATTCTCACGAATAAATATAAAAAGACAAACAAAGTCGAAAGTTCCCGAAAAAAAGAGGGGAGTGTTTATGCCCTGTTCATCCTAATGAATCACCACAGCATTATTCTTTTCAAATTTGTTTCTCTAATATTAGGCCATGGTTCCCATTTGCCACTTTCTTCGGTTCAATTGCCCTTCTTCTCGCCATGTTTGTCTACGCTCGGTCTGTCCCTGTCAATTATTTTCTGCTCGGCGCATGGACAATTTTGCAGGCGGTCACAGTCGGCACAATTGGTACATACAGAGGAGGGCACGAATAAATGCAAATTGCCAAATGGGTGTCAACAAAAAGTCATTCATTCCGATTTAATTTAACTTTCAAAAATCCAAATAATTTATGACCAAATGAACTCCGAAATCGGGAGGAGTCCCAAAAAGCGGACAATTTAAACCATTTAATATTTTTTTTAATCGCTTAACTTCTGCTTAACCCTGTTTTTTTAACAATTTCAGTGAGTTTCTATGACCTCAGCGTCGTGCTGCAGTCCCTGGTGTTGACCGGAGTTGTGGTCGTTGCTCTGTTCGTCTACACGCTTCAGTCCAAGAGGGATTTCCACAAATATTACGCCACCCTTTTCTCCGTCTCCCTGGTGTTTTTGGCCGCCACAATGGTACAGGTACGACGAGCACACTCAACCCAAAACTCTTTAATTTGTTTTTTTCCAACAATTGCCCTTTCCTACGATAATACCGTAACCTTTCATGTATTTTTTTAATTTTTCAGATGTTACTAATGTCTTCAATGCTCAATTTTGTGATGAGTTTGTTTGGGGCTGCTCTCTTCTCCGTCTATTTGGTGTTCGACATCGATGACATAATGGTAAAGTCGTTTGTCCTGATAGTGTATATTATTGCTTAAAATGTTTTATTTTGATTTTTTTTTTTTTATATTTATCAATTACTAGGAACATAGTAGTTGGTGGTGTGTTTGGTGCTGGCGCGTTTCTTAAATCCGCGCCATTTTTACTGAATTTTTGACGAAATCTTGTCATAACTTTGCTCAGAAGCAACCAAATTAAACAATCTTGGTATTGTAAGATAGCCCTTGGGTTACTCTATTAGCATGATTAATTTCAAAAAATTGCCATAACTTTTGAAAAACTTATGAATATGACAAGATTTCGTCAAAAATTCAGTAAAAATGGCGGATTTAAGAAACGCGCCAGCACCGTTTAACAAGTCATTACCGTTTTGTACTGCATTTTATGCGTCCAATCAACTGATCATCCTTGGTTTCATGGACTATAATTTCTTGTTTAAGCAATTCCTACATTCTTGGTATTATTCGAAAGCTTAAAGCCTATAAAAGCTATTCACCATTTTCAAAATATTTAGAAAACCGACAAAATAGGATCTTATTAAAAACAAAATAATTTGCGGTTTTCTCCTTTAGCTTTTTGTTGATGCAAATTTTTCAAAATTTTCATGTACTAATACATTCTTGAGACTAAGCTTTCGAATGATATCAAATAGAGGGATTGGTTAATCGGTACTTGTTTAGTTTACGTGTCCAAAAAAAAATGTTTCCAATTTTTTTTTATTTTTTTGTTTAAAAAGTCTTGCAAACAACTTTCCTGGGGTGTTCAGGGTCGCCGATCACGATTATACCATCCATTTTTACTAAATCCGAACCTCTGTCCCGAATTCGAACAAAAACTCGAAAATTCCCAAAATTTTATTTTTTTGGTTTTATGGCCAAAAAATGGCTAGAATAACAATATTGAATTGCCATTATGCTTTTTGGCTGAGTTTCATTAAGTTTTTTTAAGATCGAAATCTAAAGGTTTTGAAATTTTGACTTTTTGTTTGAATCAGACATGGGGTCCGAAATTGGGCAAAATGAATATCATATTCGTGATTAGCGCCCCTGAAAACCCCAGGAAAGTTGTTTGCAGGATTTTTTAAACAAAAACAAAAAAAAAAAGTGAGGGATGGTCAGTTGATCGGATTCTCATTTGATTGGACTCATAAAATGCAGTAAAACCTAAGTTTTTCAGTCGTATCATTTTAAGCGATGATTAATTAGCCTCGTCAATCACTTCCGCCTATCTCCACCAATAAATGCTTTTTTGATGGTTACCGCCTTTTGTTCAGAATCACTACAGTGAGGAGGACTACATCATCGCATGTCTCTCCATTTACTTGGACATTATCAATTTGTTCTTGCGCATTTTGCAGATTCTGAACGAGATCAACCGCAACTGAAAACAGACATTTGTGCATAAATTGAATCTTTTAAAAAAGCTATTGAACATTTTTTTGTCGGGTCGGAAAAAGTTCTTCCGTTCCATGATATGTGTTACGACTTGTACATATATGTACTATAAATTTAAGTAACTTTCAAATGAAAATCATTTAGCAATGGTGTCTTTGTAAGTAATTAATTAGTATTGTAATCAACAGTTTCGATGTCTTAGAGGGGCCAAAGATAATTATTATTATTTTTTTGTTTCAAATAATTGTTTAAGGCTCTTTTTTATGCTACATTCTGATGATAAATCAGTACTCAAAAGAATTAATACCTCAATACACCAAAATATTCAAAAATTAATGTCACTTTCGTGATCAGCTAATTCAAAAAGTGCGTGGTCCGGGGTTCGAAAGTGGTCGAAATGGATGCCGGAATCGTGAACAGCGACCCCCAAAAACCCCTAGAAATTTGTTTTGTACTCGAATTATGAGTGTCCGTTTTTTGTTCGAATTCGGGTTCGGGAGTCGGAATTTTGGAAAACTAAGGTCATATTCGTGATCAGCGCCCCAAAATACACTAGAAACGACTTTTTATTTGAAAGTTTCGGGGGGGGGGGGTCATAAAACAGAAAAGAACCAAATATTCAAACAAAAAATTCCGCGGTGGAGCCTATCGGCAGCGCCGGCCCCCGCTTCTTTGCTTTTTTTTATGATTTAAAATATATTTAAGTTCATGATTGGAAAATGATAATAGATCATTATCATTAGAAGCATTTTCATTTTTGTTGCTTTTTGCTCTTGGAATAATTTATTCAAAATTATTATTTTGCCACCCAAATGAGGCATTGAGAATTTCATCTTGCAGCTCTGCTTCCTCTTCATTTTTTATAATCGGTCTTTTTGATCTCGCAATTCTCTTCCAATGTTTACAACAAATTGTTTACCATTTGACTCACTCTCGCCCCCCCCCCCCCTCTCCCGTGCCCATTTCCCCCCCCCCCCCCCAAAAAGTGCGTGTTTTTATTGTTGGAGCCAACCTAAAAGCTGCTGAATGTTTTGGTGCTAAAAATTTAATTTCTGAACCTTTTCACCTAATTTTTTTTTCGTTGTTTACTTTATTTCAACTTAAGCAGCTATTTCTTTTAAATTATTTTTATTTAAAAGATAATTTTATTAATATTTAAAATTTTTTATGCCCAAATATTCAGTTCTTAGTGTTAGTTGCCGAGACTGAGAGTGACTCGCGTCGCACGACGCTTTATTATGTTGCCACCCACGGAGATTTGGAAAAATGATGCCTATGACCGGTGGAATGATTTCAATGTAAAGATTCAATTTCAATATAAAATGCCTTTCTTTCGCATGCCTTTCTTCTTTGTCTCTCATTTTCTCTCTCTCTCTCTGCCTTGTTTGTTTACCTTTCTTCCTCCCCATGTGTGCAACAAATTCTCGAAAACATCCTCCCCCCCCCCGCCCTCCATCGGCTTATATACCCCATTTCCACCGCATCATCGGCAACTTTAGCGCTTTTTCCTTTTTCAAATTCGCCCTAAATTAAAATGGCCTACTGGAATTTTCAAGGGTTAGAGGTTGAGTTTTCAATTAACATAAATATGTATTTAAAAAAAAAGTGAATTCCTTCTCTCAGGTGGCACTGATCATTGTGATTTGTGTGATTGGCTTCGCATTGATCGCTTGTACCACAGCTGCCATTTGGTTTACAATGGCGGTAAATGGGAAAAAAATATGACAGAAATTTCGGAAATAATAAAGAGAAAATTAAGCAACGTAATAAAAAGGCACGAATTCCTCGACATTTTTCTTCGACTGATCGTCCGTATATCGGACGTCCCGCGGAACCAATGGTTATGGAAGAGGGTCATCTGGTGAAGGACAAATCCAAGCAGGACAGGGCATACAGAGAATTGAAAAAGGTGAATTGTCAATTAAGGATTTAAAAATTTTTCAATAAAAAAAGAGGGACACTTTTTTGAATTCAGCCCGACGGACTTGTCATCACCAGCGTTTGATATTAATTCTTTTCATTATGAAGATTCAGTGTTAATAAACATTAAATGAATTCAAATGTTTTTGATCTGACTTTTTAATGTTCGAATTATACTGGTGCTAGTTATAAAGTGTTTGAGTTTGAAATTAAAACCAAAGGGGTACTCTATACACCCTGAAAATTGACCTTTCAAATTTTGAAAAGTATACCCCTAAGAATGGAAAATTTCTCAAAAAATTTGCCGCCTTAATTTTAATTTTTTATCCAAATTCTCAAAAAGATTTTTGAATTTTTTCTAATTTTCGATATCTTTCTGAATTCTACTTAATTCGGCATTGGATTTCTGTGTGTGCAATTGTGCGGGCAAAATTGATAAAAAAATTAGTTTGCATTTTATTTGTTTATTCATCAATGAATGGAATGAGGGGGTCGGGTGGCGAAATGTGAGGGAAATGATCACATAACACGGCCACACATTACACATCACATTCAAATAATTCTAAATTTTTCTCGTTCTGGATGGCGTGAAGTAGTATTGACATAATCCCTTTTTTGTCAGCTGCCGCACGTTTGGTGGTTCCCGCGGTTGATCGGAAGCAAATTTCGTCCAATCTGTCCCGATTTAAGATCCTTCTAAGGCGCACGAATAGCCGTTCGACGTTGAAACAAGCTTTGCCGACAAGGAAATCGTTGTTGCTGATTTGTGAGTGTAAGGCGCAACGGGAAGAAGTCGTCTGTCAGCGAGCTGTCTGCGTCACGTGCTGAGACGAACCGAAAATAGTCTCAGTGTGGGCGAACCGAAAATTGTCTCAGTGATTGATAAAATAATAAATTTAATTAAACAATTCACTAAATTCATATAATTATTAAAAACAAAATAAAAAATAATTTTATAAATGCTTTTTTACTGTTCCACAAACAACATTAAATTAGATTATAACTCTAAAGAATAAACTAAAAAAAAGTGTCAATGGGGCAATAATTAAATCAATTACTGGTTAAATTATAGCAATATTAAGATTATACAAGTGATGAATTGTTCATAATTATATTTTTATTTAATTTTTTGCGTTAACATATAAAATCCATCATATGTACATTAATTTTTTTATTTGCGTAGCAGCGTAAATTTATACATGTTGGGAATTATTGATTTTACCGCTATATTCTTTAATTAATTATATGAATTTAGTGAATCGTTCAATTAAATTTATTATTTTATCAATCACTGATACCATTTTCGGTTCGCCCACACTGAGACTATTTTCGGTTCGACCTAGCACCTCTGCGTCATCTCCGAAGATCGTGTCCGCAATTTCGTCTATTAAGACGCCTTCGTCTTCACTACGCAGCATCCCACGGCCTCTCCAACGCATCATTTCGGCGAGTCGCAAATTCGGCGCATGAATTCGACAACACACACACATGAACACAATGGAAAAAACAAATAATTGGATAAAATACATTTGGGTGTTGCTCGTATCTGAAAATTTAAAATTAGACCATCCAGGCTAAAAAATCAGATAGGGGGGCAAAAATCAAGCATTTTGAAAATAATTTTGAGAAACCCAATTTTTGAAAATAAATGGCCTATTTGTTAACAGATTTTGATTAAAAATGTACATTTTGAGCCCCATTTTAATAATTTTCATAAGGACGGAGTGTCCGGCGGTGCCGACAGGCGCCGCCGAAAAAATTTTGAAAAATATTAAAGAAATCTCTTCGAAAATATTGTAAAAAATAATAATACAGTTCTCATTTTTTACCCCAAATGTCTCTATTAAACACTTCCTTTTTAATAATTTTTAAACTTCTCATGCTTTCGGCGTTATTACTCCTTTATGTTTTAATTTATTTTCCATTATTTTTCCATTAACCAAAATTCATTAATCACGCTAAAAGGATGAACAGCCGAAATGACAACCAAAAGGACATCAACAGCAGCAGAGTCAGCGAAGGGTGTGACAGGATCAATTGCCTTCAATCTGTGAAAGGGACGCCGACGGCGATGGGCGTGACGAAGCCAAAAGTGCCACCAAAGCCAAAAGGGCTGAACAAAATGACGGAATGGGGGGAGAAGAGCAATGACGGAACAACGAGAGGAGCAGCACCAACAGCAGCAGAAAGGAGTAGGGGGAGGAGGAAGACGGATGAGGAGGAAGAGGAGAATGGAACAAAGCACGAAAGGGGGAAAGAGGAGGAGAGGGACAATGGGAAGAGGGCACGAGGGGGAAGAGAGGGACAATGGAAGAGAGCACGAGAGGACGAAAGAGCAGCAGAGGGACAAGGACAATGGGAAGAGGGCACGAGGGGGAAGAGAGGGACATGGAAGAGAGCACGAGAGGACGAAAGAGCAGCAGAGGGACAAGGACAATGGAAGGAAGAGAGCACGTGAGGACGAAAGAGCAGCAGAGGGACAAGGACAATGGAAGAGGACACGAGGAGGAAACCGATGATCGGCTAAGGATAGACAAAAAGGATAACACTGATCAACTTGATCAGCTAAAAGAGGAAGGAAGGGACAATAGAATAACGAGGGAGGAAGAGGAGGAGGACGAAGAGAGGGCGGATGATCACCGAAGGGGGATGGGAGAATGATCAGCTATGACAAGAAAAATGATCAAAATCTGAATTTGTTTAATGTTAAATTAAAGCAATGCTGAAATTTCAAAAACGCTCGAAGAACAAAATTTTCGGCCACAAAAACCACTTTGGATCACCCATTTGTTTAGAAAATTTTCCATATTTCAAGCCATTTCCGTTCTGATCACCATGAAGGAGTGGTCTGATCACTTCGGTGTAAATATATTTTTTGATCAGCATCAAAAGATAGGCTAGCTGGAATTTTCTCAGATTTTTTGACCCACTAAATATTGAATTTTGTCATTTTTGCATTTCTACCATAAACATAAAATAGGGTGTGGTACACTCAGGCGAAAGTTGACCCGTCACTAAATATTCCCTAGAGAAGATAATGATGCCTTTGGAAAGCCCTAGGGCTGTGCGAGACTCTTGGTTCCCGACTCGAGAAATTTCTCGGGTTTTTCATGTCTCGTTCTCGGTTACCGGCTTTTGTTTCTCGGAAATCGAGAAATTTTTACATTGTTAAAAATGACGTTGGGCTCACAAAAAATAAAAGTAGACAGAAAAATCCATTAGGAAATCGGATCTAAATTCTCTAAATTTTTTCCGATGGCGCCTATCGGCACCACCGGACTCCTTTTCCCCTGTGTTTTCTCAAAATTTATCAAAAAATCCACAAAAATTTTATGAGAATTTTCTTTTCTCAATGGGTGGCACGATCGGGACTTCGATTCAGAAAAACTGATTTTCTGAAGTTAAGAAAAATCGGTTCAGTTTAATAATGATTTTCAAAATGCTGCCGGGCCCTCATTCTTTGAAATTTTCAAAATTTGACTAAAAATCGCCTTTTTTGGTCAAAATCTGTTTACATTACACTCAAATTCTGGAAAAATTTTCCCGCCGGCGACTTTCGGCACCATCGGACCTTTAATCCTTTTGAACCTTCTCTCAAAAAGACTCATAATTGACCTTTTTTGAGCAAAATCTGTTAACAATACTAAAATTGGTCATTTTCTGTCAATATTTGACACTAAAATATACTCAAATTTTGAATATTTTTATCAATCATCATTGTCTCAAATCCCAATTTTCTAAAAAACTGACGGAAGGAACTATGCACTTAATTCCAAAGCAATATGTATTTCAGAAAACCATGCAAAAAACAAATTTTCTTACTGTTACTTTTAGAGAATGAAAAAATGCTTTTTGTTCAAAAAAAAATTAGACAAAATTTAACGTTTTATTAAAAAATTTCTCGATTCTCGGTTCCCAACTCGAGAAATTTCTCTGGTTTTTTGGGGTCTCGGTTCTCGGGGTCATTTCCCGGTCTCGGTTCTCGATTCTCGGTAAAAATCATTTTTCGCATAGCTCTAGAAAGCCCACAGAAAATGCTATAAAAAAAGGTTCTATTGCAGTTTACCCGACCATAAAAAATTTACACGACCATAAAAAAAAAGACACGACCATAACTATCCCCCCCCCCTAGGAAAAAATATAAAATTTTTTTTTAAGTCTTGAGTTTTTTCAATAAAAAATTACTGGGAATTTTTTAACGCAGAATTTTCAAGAAAATCCTTCAAATTTTCGTATTTTTTTCTTAAAAGTCTTCAAAAAACTAGTAAAAATTTAAAAAATGTTATGAAAATTTCATGTTTTTCTTCAAATTTCCTACTTTAAAAAATTCCAGTAATTTTTTATTGAAAAAACTCAAGACATAGAATTTTTTTTTCCTATTTTTAATGAAGGGTGAGATTTATGGTCGTGTAAATTTTTTATGGTCGTGTCTTCTTTTTTATGGTCGTGTCTTTTTTTTTATGGTCGTGTCTTTTTTTTATGGTCGTGTAAATTTCTTAAGGTCGTGAAAATTTTTTATGGTCGGGTAAACTGCAATAGAGCCTAAAAAAACAGCAAAACTTAAGCGTAAAAGATTTCATTGAAATGCTTTAACTTTGTTTATTTGTTTCGTTACATAGAACAACAACATTCTGTTTTATATTTAAATGTATTGGCATATTGATTTTATGCTTTGCCGTTTTTTACATTTTTATTCTTCATGGACGGGGAAAATTTTGAAAATTTGTTCTTATTTGTTAACCGGATAGTCACCGGAAAAAAGACTTGAGGGTTTTTTTGATCTTTTCTAAAAAACCATAAGAAGCCACAGATAATTAAAAAAACAAAACAAAAAAGCTCATTTTGAATCAGCCATAAAACACCTCAAAATGAGGCTAAACCCTCACATCTGGGAACCCTACCTACTTGCAATTTCAAATTTAGGATAAATCGAAAATATATCAATTTTTTATTTATCAGGTAATTAAAATTGTCTTGCGGATATTGTTGTTACTGGACATGTCAACACCTGCTACAATTAAAAAAGTAAAAGTTACTTAGCAGAACTTTCTAACATTAGCGCTTTAAGCTTGAAGAGAAAAAACAGATGGCACAAAAGCGTAAGGAGAAACATCACCAAATGCAGCAAAAGGACGGCAGCAACGGAAACGCGGGGGCCCAACTTCTGTCGTTGAGTGACCAGTCTGACGCGCCCTCCTCCCACCTTTTGGTGCGCACCGAACCGATTGAAGGCGTACCTCCGCGACACATCGATTTGCGACCACTGAGCGGCAATTTTTCGGTTTATTTTAATTCCGTTAAGGAAATCGACAACCAAACAAGCGGGGGGAGTAAATTTTCTATTTTTCAACAACTCAACTTATTGCCAGAAATACCGTCAACGCAAGGAAGACTTTTCGACGGATGTTAATGCTGAGCGTCCATATGGTCTGTCGAATTACACCAACTTCGACAACAACTATGCATGGCCACCGCAAAATTACCAACCGGTATTTGCGCCTCCGCCACCATTCAAACAGCAACAAAATGTGAAATTGCACAAAAAATTGATAAAAATATTTTTCTTTTTAGGTCCTTCAACCGCTTTCGCGTCCGTCGAACTTCAATGCTTACCGTCGTTCAAACGGCACTCATTTTGGTGCCAAAGTTACGCAGCAGGTAAAGCATTAGCAATGTAAAGAATTTTGGCTCTACTGTGTTTTATGAGTCCAATCAAATGTTGATGAGCCCTATTAAAGTTTATGAGTCCAATCGAAACTTTATGTAGAAAAACTGCGAAATAACCCTTTTTCTACTAAGTCGAAACTTGAAGGATTGTTTTGTTTGTCAAATCTACGGTGAATAAAGAATATTTGATGAAGTTTGATTAGACTTAGAGCTATAAATTTTTGATTGGTCATGAAATTTTATTAGAATCATACACATTTCATTGGACTCATAAAAACGATTGGACGCATAAAATGCAGTAGAGCCGAATTTTTTTCTCTTGCAAAAATTTGGATCGATTAAACTCGACGAGCATACGCAACAGACACACCGAAGTGTTTTTTTTTTCTCTTTAGACATTTACGCCGCTTCTGGACAATGAACAGTGCTGGGAGGTCACTGTTCGTGCCAATAAAATCGTCTGCTTTCATGGCAAAGGCAACTTTTTGTCACAGTTATTCCCCGTGAGTGACAAATGCTGTCTTTATTTAAAACTATGCTTTTTTACTTAATTTTTTAGCTTGCGCTTGTTGTGGATGGAAATGAATACGGGTCATTGGAGCACTACTACCAAGCTTGCAAATTGTTCTCGTTGGTCAACTCTCAGGTCATTCATTGTTCCCGTTGTCCACCAGTATTGCGCAGAATTGGGATAAGTCACACATTTTACGGTCAGATTTAGCAGCCCAAGAATATTTGTGGTCCTCCATATCCTTTAAGAATTCGCTCCAAGAATATTGAACAATATTTATTTTGTCTATTTTTATCTTCCTAAAATGGTACTACTTTTAATTGCGGGGCTGAAATTAACTGATCACAGTGGGGAAGAAGATACGGTAAAAACAAAAAATTAAAGCTTCATTTCATTTGGCCATGCATTTTCTTAGGGTGCAATAAATTTTGTCTTTTAAGGCTGCTCAGGAGCTACGTTCTATCACCGATCCTCTGAAAACGAAGACACGCACTCGCGACTTGCTCTTCTCCGTGGGGGTTAGCAAGGCGAGAGTGGGTTTTTTAACATTATTTCTGTCTTCTGTCATTTCTCCACCTTTGACTTTTGTTCAGATCGATGCTTGGAAAAACTCACACGGTGTGTTGGTCATTTTGCATGCGATGCGTCACAAATTCAGTGACCAACATCCGGTGATTTTTTTTTAATTTTTTTTTTCAAATGATTACGATACAATAAATGCTCGCGCTCATTCATTTGTCTACCAAAGCATTATAAAAAAAATTTCAATGCATTTGTAGGAGTTGCGTGATCAATTGTTGGCCACTGACGAGGCTTTGTTGGTCCAGGCTTATGACAAAGATTCGTTCTTTGCTGCCGGAATGGTCGAGGAAGGCGTGCGCGAATGGGCCAAGGAAAACGAGGGCAATGTGCTTAAAGTAAAACATTGAACTCAAGTGAATAAAAATAGCAGAAAATCGAAAAAATACGGAATTGTAATTTTATTTGTTCTTTAGTTTCCGTCCGAGCTGAACGATGAAACTTTCAAACATATCCCATTGGTGGGCAAAGGCAAAAACATGTTGGGCGTATTGGCGATGACTGTGAGAAAAACAAATCATTAAATTTTATTATTTAATGTTTACCAAATTTTCAGATCCGCAATGAATTGCGCATCAAAAAGGAGTCTACTGACGGTATTTAGCTTATTTGTTTTAATTCTTTAAAGGGGACGGCGGGGGTGTGCAGGATGCACCTCGGAATTATCGGTCGTCGTCTGATTCGGTTAATTCTCTGTCCTAAATTATTATAGTAAAATTGCTTTTACAGTTTTCTTTTTAGTTATTACATTCTTTTTTGTTCCAGCTATTCAATCTTACGATGATTTCAAGCGGGAACAACAACGATTGTCGCCTGGACTGGGAAATGCTTTGTCGTGTTTGGATGTGAGTTGAATTCCATATTATATCTTACAATTAAATATTCCTTTATTGAATTGTCTCAGATTTCCGATGCCGATGACGTGGACGAAAATGCGTCCTCAAACAGTGGTACGGGTACCGTCGGCGGAAAGGCGAAGTGAGATGGAAGACAAGGGACACACGCACTTTCAATTGAACTGGTCGATGGAGCACCACTAAATATGTTTTTCCGACGGACCATCAAAAAGATGGATTTTATCAATTTTAATGTTTCAGTTAGCATATTTCAGGACATTATTCTGTCCTTCACTATAATTTTCATTTTGTTTTTTTTTTGTTTTTTTGCAACTTCCTTGACAATGTTACCTTTTGCACAGATTGGAAAAAAGTTTACCAGGTATTTTTGGTTCTGTTTATTTTCCTAGTTTAAACAAACATTTAGGCACTTATGGAGAATATGGAGATTCCTAATTCAGTTTTTATTTAGAACCGAAAATGTATCTGGGGATTTTCAAAAGCATTTGATGAAAAGTTATATATTGATTAAGCCACTGATTAATTCCTGTGGTAAACCTTATGTCAGATTCTTGAAAGGACTATTTGAAAACCACTAGATACATTTTTTAGTTTAAAATAAGCTTAATTAGGGACTGTCCATGATTACCAACATTTGTTTCTAATTTCGTGTGGATTCGTCACAAATATATCTTATCGCAGAATGCTAATTGTCATTATAATTCCTGGGAGTCTACATTCCTCGGCTATCATTTCTCAATTTTTCTATTTTCGCTTCCTCTGACCCATTGTTCTGCATTTTAAATTTCATACGCCCCCCCTGAAGTGGCATTTTCTTCTCCTCCGGCCCCTCTGATTTTTGTGCTAACAGGGAAGACAGTTGTTGCCATGCGAATGGGCTATGTGCTTTTTGTTTCCCCTTTTGTCTGTAAAAGCAGCTGTGTGTGTGAAAAACTCGTTCCTTTTAACACCCCCCCCCCCCCCCCCATTTTCCCTTATGTTTCTCCCCTCCCTCCCCCCCAACCCCCCCCCCCCCCCCAATTTGATTCATCATATTCCATCCCTCCTTCCCACAAGCGGCATAAGGTTGCGTAAAATATGGGAGAAGAAGGCTGCCGCTGAAGTTTCGGCTGCCCTTTCAAAATTGGCGTTTCCCACCGCCTCACACCTCTCAGGCGAAATTGAGTAATGCGAGTGCTGCCTCATTGACAAACATAACGCCGACCAAAAGCCTTTAACCAATGATCATTTGAAAAAAAATCACTAGGGCAAAAGTTGGTCAAAAAAGGGCCTTTGAACAAATGTTGCCGTCTTTTCCCCCGCCCCCCCCCCCCCCTCCACTCAAAAATCGGATCACGTGCCAACAGGAAAAGAAGCATATGTACATACCAAATCATGCATTAATCATTTTTGTTCTAACCTTTCAGCCTCAGCTCCTTTTTATTCCAATCAGAAATCTATGAAAATTCTTTTATGAAGGTTAATTCCTTACCATTTTGAAAACATACAAAAATTTTCACTTTTTTCTTCATTCTCTCCCTATTTTTAGCATTAACTTTTTGTTCTAGCCTTTCATTCAATTGGCCTTAATGTTTTATTCCTTTAAGGGTAATTTCTTTCCTTTTTGAATGAATACATACTAATCTGTTCAACATTATATGGGCGTTTTCATTTTTCTGCTTTATTCCGTTCCATTTTTTCTCTTCCTTTTCCCGGTGGTTACTTAAAATTAAAAGTATATGTCCTAATTACGCGATTTTAAGTCTCCAACCTCAGCCTTCTACAAATACGACTCCAGTTTCGCTTTTTTGAATTTGCGTAGCAAAAGTTTATCGCCCGAGGGCGTTGATTTCTGTGTCAATTTCCAAGAATGGCGCAGCCGTCAATTGCCTTCCTCAGCTGACACAAAAGTATATTATAAATAACTATTTTATATTTTCATTTTCATTTTTTAGAATTTCTTTCAAATTGGCTGGTGGAATAGCACCTTAAACACGAACATTTGCCTCGGGAATGGGCACAATTTCGCCAAAAATGAACTCATTCCGGCCGATTACCGCACACTGTCTTCGGAACTGTTGGGATGCAAATTTAAGCAGGGCGAAGCGACAATCAATGCCACGGTGCGACTATTTGTTTCTTTTGGAAATTGATGCATTTTGTTCTTTCCAATTTCAGTTGAATCTTCTTAAGCCAAAGGGTGTGAGAAATGTTCTCTTTTTGGTGGAGAAGGGCAAACGCAACCGATACGGCAGTCGCGACTTTTTGGTTTATCCACTCGAGAAGCGTACTGAAGAGGGAATTTGTTTCCATTTTTAGTTTTCGCAATTTTACAACGCCGAAATTAACGATTCCGACACTTCACTTTCGGTTTTCTTCGTTTACAAGGACTCGTTTCAACAGGGAATTAAAGTAAGAGAAGGAAACGGGAAAATTACAATGAAAATTGTTGAAATTCAGCCATTGTTGCTCAATCAATCTGCCGCCGAAATTCGCTTCTTCCGCCCCCAATCGGCGTGGCCAATGGACCCGGCGGTCGCCGTTCTTTGGCTCTTCGCAGTTGGGTCAATTTTCACCGGTGAGTTGAATCAAGCAAACTGTCCCGTTAGAAATTATGGTTCTTTGGTGTTGTCTTTTGTATTCATTCTCTTTTTTGATTTCATTTCCTTTTTTTAATTTGTGTTTTCGAGTCACAAAAATGGATTCAATAAAATCCTCAAATTTATTGCCTGTCACATCCAAGATTTTACATGCGTTTTAATTTAAAATGGCAAAATTTGGTAAGCATTCATTGTATTGAAACCCTTTTTTCAACAATAAAAGGGGATACGAAACGGGAATAGTACCGTAAATGGCCTTAATGCGAAGACAATTGTTATTTCAAATTTGACTCCATAAATTAAAGGTTCTCTATGGGCGGCCTTTGAGGCCAAGGCGTTGCTCGGCAAACGCATGCCGTTGGACATTGCTGTCTCCGAAGGGTTGGGCTCGAGTCGTGCAGTGCTAAGCGAAGAGGACCAACCGACGCAAGCGAATGAACCAAACAGAAGGTTCGATTTCCCTCGGTCCACTTTACTATTTATTGACATTATTTTAGCAAATCCTTAAAACATTCGCAAAATGCCGAGTTTGCGCAAATGAGTGTGTGCCAACATTTGTCCGTCGTTTTGTTTGCTCTCGTCTTCGTCATCTTTGTGCTCACTTTTGCCTACTTTTTCCGCAAATTAGCTGGTATAAAAAATCATTTTCCTTTTTACAATTAGTCCACCCCGACTTTCAGTGCTCGGTTTCTGCGGCCTTTTGTGGTTTCTTGGCATTTGCTCTGTCCACAATTGCGTCTATACTTTTCTCAAGACTTTTTTGGGTGACAAAAAGGTGCCACCGTTGCGCAAATGCTTTGGCGGTGGAAAATCGAATGAAGGCATAAATTTTTCATATAAAAAAAAATGTAATTAAAAAAATGACCAATTTGCTGAGAGGTGCCAATACCAAACGATGAAGAATTACCTCAATAAAAATTCAGGTCGAGTGCCACCAACGGAAAACGGATTGAATGACCAAAACGAAGCGATGCCGACCAACTCAGCGAACATTATTGGCATTGGCACACGAATAACACCAACCGCAGGTGAATAAATAACTATTTTTATTTCTTTATAAAAAATTCAAATGAGACTCGAAACTAAATTTCCCTTGTTCATTTCTTTTGCCATTTATTTCAGCGTCCGATCCTCCGCTGTCGTTGCCCCACACTTCCCCAATTTTGCGTCTTCCTCCGACAACGACACCAATTGACTCCTCCACCATTGGCACACTCTCCCAAAAGAGTCTTTCGCCGTTTGACCGTCCAATCAGTTTGCTGTCTTCGGCTGTCTTTGTTTTTGCCGTCATCCTTTGCACTGTTTGGTTCATTTATCGGGAGCATCACAACGCCTTCTATCTGCTGAACAGCATCAATTTGTGAGTGAATGAGTGTGTTGTCAGTAATTTCGTTCATCATCGGATCACCTCATACCCATTCTGGACAATCGTTTTTTGACCACAACTTTACCAAGTACCCAGTATTGAGTCACTGCCCTAGAATCACCCCGGTTGATTTTGCTTCTTTTGCCATTTTACAAACAAAAAAAAAAACACATATATATATAATATATATATCTTGTTAAAATATTTGTAAGAATAACCATGTAAACCCTTATTTATGTCCATTTTAAGCATGGTTTGCATCTTCGCGGTAAAAGGCAGCCGAATTCGAAGTTTGCGCGTATGTCCTGACAACATATCAAAGAAACAAATTTTTCATTTCAATTAATTTTCAGCTGCTCACCTTTTTGATGTTGGCAATGTTTGTTTACGACCTGTTCATGGTGTTTGGCACCACTCTACTCACAGCCGACGGATGTTCGGTGATGATGGAGGTCAAATTGAATTAATATTTCCAACAATTCCTCAAAATTTACCATGATAATTCCTCTCATATGTTTTTGGTGTTGCGTTTTACTGCTTCCATTTCAGGTTGTCACCGGCGTCGACTGTCAGCAGAAAAGGGCCGAGTCGGCATCTGTCGCCGGGAAAAACTATCAGCCAATTGCACCGATTGACCTAAAAGAGATTCCGGAAAAGGTGTGGTGTTTCGTTTGCTCTTCGACTGTGCAACAAAATGAGTGATCATTCATTTGGACAGATTCCTCTGCTGTTCTACGTGCCAATGTTGGCCGATCCGATGGGTCGCTGCTTTGACATGGAAGTTGAGCGGGAGTACAAACGCGTGATGCTCGGCCTCGGCGACGTGATCATTCCTGGTCAGAAAACCAAACAACTGGTTCATTTTTTGTTTTCTTTTTGCTGTTTAGGTTATCTGATTGCCTTCTGTTTTTACGTGGACGTGGTCAAACGGAGTCGCTTCTACACATACGGATCCATTTCGCTTATTGGTCAGTGTTTGGATAAATTCGTCCTTTTTTTTTTTGATGAATTCCGCTCTTTTTTGTTGAACTCGAATTGGGCTCGTTGGAACCATTTATATTTTCCGTGAGCTGTTCTTTCATTCTTTTGCCCATTTTAGGCTATTCTCTGGGCATGGTCATCACTTTCGTCGCCCTTTTGCTGATGGAGACGGGCCAACCTGCGCTTCTCTATTTGGTCCCCTTTACCCTTTGTCCCATCTTCGCTTGGGCTCTTTTTGTCGATGGCAATGGCATTTTAAGCAAAATGTGGCGCGGCGAATTTTAATTCTCCTTCCTTCTCATTTTTGTCACTTTAATTCTTTCATTTTTCTTCGAACATTTTTGTACTTCATTTTTTTTTTTGTATTTTCATTTATTTTAAAATTTACTAATTTCTGCTTAACATGCATTTTTTTTTCTCAACATATTTCTTTTATATTGTACAAAAATGAAAACTTTTTATTATTCCTAATATATATTACTTATCATTACGCTGTTTTTTTTTCTTTACATATTTTTGAATCATTTCATTTTTGTTAATCTTTTTCTTTCTGTTTTTTATTGGGTCTAAAATTCGGCACTTCTTGCCACCACTTTTTTCTTCTCCTGCTGACCATGGCTGAATTTGGTGTCCGAATGGCGGTGCCAAGCGATGCCGAGGCGATCTGCTCATTGATAAAAGTGGGTTTCTTTTCTGTTACTGTTAATTTGGTCACTAAAATTACTAATCCTTTTTCCCTCTCTGCGCTAGGAATTGGCCGATTGTGAGTTCACCTCGCGCGCAAAAAGGCCACGGGTTGACGCCGACCAATTGGGTGAGGACATCGCCGGAGGCATTGTGTCTGCGCTAATTGCATTCTCTTCACACAACGAATTGGTTGGCCATGCCCTTTACTATTCCACCGCATCACTTGCCGAAGGAAAGGTGAGTGACTGACAGAAGAGAAAGAGGGCCCGAAAATCCATATCATTTGTCAATTTAGTTGCTTTTTCTGGAGGACCTTTTTATTCGACCTCCGTACCGTCGGAAGGGCATCGGCCGCCGCATTATGTCCGAGTTGGCCAAGGTGAACTGAGCAACACTCTCATTTAAATTTGCCGTTTGTATTGTAAATGTCACCATTTAGGTGTCTGAGTCCAACCAATGTTCCCAAATTGTTTGGAATGTCTCCCCTTCGCTCTCTGCTGCCATCGCTTTCTCCCGTCGGATTGGTGCGGTGGGCGAGACGCGGTCACAGTGGTGGCAAATGGAACGCATAGACATGTGGAAAGTGATTGCCTATGTGAAGCACAGTGAGTGGGTGGGTGGAGGCAGGCGCGTGACCAGGATTTTTTTGTGGGCGGGGGTTCGAGGGAAGCCCCCCCCCCCCCCCCCTCTCTGGTTAGGGCATGGGTGGGCTACAGACAATAGGGATTGCGGGAAATGATTTTACCAGGAACCGGGACGGGAATACGAAAACCCCGGGAAATTTCCCGAGTCGGGAACCGGGAATATCCCGCACATCATTAACAGACAACAGCATAGGCATTTAGGTACTCTAGTGCACTTTGTATCCCATATTTTGCAAAAGTTTCAGATTTTTTTTAATTTTTTGCTTTAAAAAGTCCTGGAAACACTTTTTCTAGGGTTTTCAGTGTCGCTGATCACGAATATGATATTCACTTCGATTAAATCCGAACCCCAGACCCAAATTCGAACAAAAAGTCGAAAATTCCATAAATTTCGATTTTTAGGCCAAAACATCTTTAAGATAGTAATATTGAATTGCCATTATGTTTTTTTTGGCTGAGTTCCAGTATCAAGTCCTTTGAAGTTCAAAAATCGAAATCTAAAATTTTTGGTTCGAATTTGGGTCTGGGGTTCGGATTTAATCGAAGTGAATATCATATTCGTGATCAGCGACACTGAAAACCCTAGAAAAAGTGTTTCCAGGACTTTTAAAAGCAAAAAATTTGAAAATTTTGCAAAAATATGGGATACAAAATGCACTAGTACCGGCGGCATTTATTCGATAAAAGAAGTTACCAACTTCACTGAGTTTTAGAAAAAATCTTATTCACAATTAGCTTAGGATAGCAAATTTAAGGATATCTTTTTTAATAATATTTTCCTTTTTTCAGTGCTTTTCAATCGCTCGTTGACTTTAAGTGTTTTGATGGACGGTGAAATAATGGACGACGACGAAAAGACAGATGCGTGGACAAATTCCTGTTTATCAATTCTTGGTACAAAAATTCCTTATTTTTAGTCATTTTTTTTACTAATAGATGATTTTTTTTTACTTGCACTCTTCCTTTATATCTTTTCAGTGGATTATCAATTTGTGCCTTCCCCTAAAGGTGACAAAATTCACCCTGAGAAGTGCCAGCGGCTTTTCAACGCTTCTTCCCTGGGCGCCGTCGTGGCGCGGCACAGTGACGGGGGCGAAGTGTTGGGCACTGCCCTCTTCCACCGGAGGGCGTATTCGAGTTGGACAGGACGGGTAGAAATATGCAAATAAATCTGTCATTAAGTTCGCAACTTTTCAGTCTCTGTTTGTTGACCGTTTGGCGGTGAAGCCGGAATATCGACGGAAGGGCATCGGCACGGCAATTGTGGCCGAATTGGCTATGGTAAAGCATTGTTTTAAGCAGGCTCTCATGAAATTACTTATTTGACTGGCAAAAAATCTTCATTACGGGTCAAACATTTCCTTTTACTCTTATATATTTTTTTGTATTTTTCGGTTAAAAAACAGCAATCTGATTTTATAAGTAATAATCTGTCCAAATCTTTCACTTCATCAGATTGCTCTTCGGAAAGGCTGCAGACGGATCGGATTTGGTGCACAACAAAAGGGCAGCGGAGCCGAACCATTTTTAAAAGCTGTAGGCGAATTTAAACCAATTGGAAAATGTTTTTAAATGGAACTTTTAGTTGAATTGTGTAAATGTAACGGCAAAAGATGGACTGCTCACCTTTCGGTGGAAGGCATGCCAATAGAAAGGGAGGATGGATTGATGGTCATCAAATCACAAAATCAACTCGGGACTGATCTTTTTACACGCGCAATCATTTTATGGAAAATTTTATTATTGTATATACAGTAATTTATGTTGCCATTATTGATTTGGTATAAGGTTCTCTAATACAAACTTCCCAATCAAAATCCTGGAACATGTCCAAAATATGTGAGAAATGTTCAAAAGTATTTGGGGCTAAAAGACCCCGGCTCCCTTTGAATGTGTAATAGGTTTTTTTATTGATAATTAGTCTGATTATGCCAAATGCCCTCCTCCGGTGAATGGGTCCCCCTTCGGCTATCTCTTCCGCCGCTTATTGTCCTTTCAAATCGCATTTTGCCTCCTTCCAAATCGTCGAATTTGGCTGCCACTTTTCCCTTTTTTGTCTCCCCTCCCCCGCGCCGTCAATCAGTCGCAACACTTCCAAATATTGCCCAAAATTAATCCAACTCTGTCCATCTCCGATCTGTCCGTCCGTCTCTCCCCCGGAAGTTAATTTAGGCAGAGGGAGTCACTGCTGAGAACGGACGACGGCGAAAGGCAAAAAAAAAATTGGGCGGGGGGGGGGGGAGGAATTATGAAAAATTGGGGAATTAATAAACGAAAGAATGGGGAGAGAGGGGGGGGGGGGGGGGGGGAAGAGGTGGTCAATTTCTTCGCCATTGAATAAAAGTGAGGGAAAGAGAATGGTGAACAGATTGAAATGGGGGGAATTATGTGGCGATTTGGGGGGAATGATAAGTAAATTTGGGGGGGGGGGCATTTAACCATTTGACCACTAAAAGAAGGGGGAGGGGGGAGGAGACATTTTTGAGGGGATGGCACTTCCAGGAAAAATGTACGAAGGAAAACCCATTTTTAATAAGTTCGAGCTCATTATTTATTGTAAATGTGCCCAATTAATAAGTAAAGAATGCCGAATTATGCCTGAATGTTTTATTTTATGAGTGAATTAGAAGAAACATTTGCAACTCACGCATTTATGCATAGTATTTTTTTGCAAATGTGCGCCTAAAAATCGCGCTTAATTTAATAATTTTTATTCCTATTTATCCTTTCCTGAAATACCTCCCGCCGGGGTTCAAATTCAGGGGGGGGTCTATAAAAGGGGTCAAAGGCAATTCGTACAATTTCAAATGGATGTGGCCATAACTTTTTTTAAGTAAAAAGGTTATAATTTAAAAATTGCGAAAAAAGTCTGTTTTGTGAGTTTTTACTGTTCTTTTAATTATAACTTTTCTGTGAGATGCTTAATCGCTTTAGCTTCTGCTTAATTATATCTTCTAAAACATGTAGGGCATTCGAATGATACCAAGTTTGAAAAATTTGGCTGACTTAAAAAAAGTTATGCCCACATCCATTTGAAATTGTACGAATTGCCTTGACACCCTATAAAACACCATCACCGAAACTCCGTTATCTTAAAGAGCTCTATTACTTTGCTAATCTATAAAAGAAGTCATAAATGAAAACTCACAATTAAATTATTACATTTTGGTCAAATTAAATCGCTGAACAATGGGTTAATGAATAGCATTCGAATGGTTCCAAAAGCTTCGAAAAAGCAATCCCGTTCTAAACTTGGCTTACACCGCTGCTAGGTCGTTTGTTAAATACCGCCACTATGGGCGTTTGTTAAATCCGCCATTTTTTACAAATTTTCCGAACATAATCCGTCATAACTTTGTTCAAACCCAACCAAATTTAATAATCTTGGTATGGCCCGATAGCTATTATTTAGCTCTATTAACCTTACAAATTTCAAAAAATTTGATTAATTTTTACAAAAATTAGGACCGTGAGATTGAAAAATAAAAATATTTTTGGCTATATTTTTTTAAAAACTTATTCAATTTTTTTGAAATTTAGCAGATAAATAGAGCTATCCAATAGCTATCGGATGATACCAGGATTGTTTAATTTGGTTAATTTTGGGCAAAGTTATGACAAATTATGTTCGGAAAATCTGTAAAAGATGGCGGATTTAACAAACGCCCATAGTGGCGGAATTTAACAAACGTCCCAGCACGGCTTACACCTACCAAACGGGGAGGGGGGAGGGCGGGTGGTAAAAATTGGCATAAATAGAACATCTAAAGAAAAAGTGTGCCAATGTTTTCTGCTTTTTTCGCCACCCTCCCGCTCCCCCCCCCCCTCCGCAAATTTCCCTTTTGTCCCTCCCCCTCCTCCGATTGGTCCTTCGTTTCGTCCTTTTGCGTCCCATCAGTGGGCGGAGCATCACGCTCAAAGAGACCCCATTGAATGCATAAAACTGTCGCAGTATAACGGCAACGAAAGGAGCAGAGAGAGAGAGAGAGAGTCACACAAATGGCGATGGAATGCGATTCAGCCGAAATTGGCCAACAGAAGGAGCAAATGCCAATGAATGAGTGTGCCGCGGCAACAGAAGCGGCACTTGCGCAGAACGGCGGCGCCACTCGCATAACTTTCGAAAACTTTTTGGGCCAAGTAAAGTGCCAATTTTGGGAATTTTCAGGGCAAAATGAGCAATTGACAGGGGCGAGTGAATCAGCTGGGCGGAGTGTTCATCAACGGACGGCCATTGCCACACGAAAAACGCGTCCAAATTGTGGAGATGGCACGCAGGGGCATAAAGTTGGCAAATTTTGCCAACATTTTAACCTAAAAATGCCATTTAGACCCTGCAAAATCAGTCGCGAACTCAAAGTGTCCCATGGGGCAGTGTCCAAAATTCTCAATCGGTGCCAAATTATTTGCTTAATGAATTTTGTTGTCTTTTTAAGGTTCCATGAGACGGGTTCAATCTCTCCAGGACAGGTAAAAAAAAAAGGGTTAAGGCACAAAAAAAACAGACTTCTCCTTTAGCCTTGAAAATAAATAAGACAGTTAAATTTATTTTTTGAGTGTGTTACAGTACTCCATTTTTTTGAATAGGTACAGTATCCCTGTCTAAGTATACTCTTTTCTCTCTATTTCTTTTTCGACTTTTCTCTGTCTGTCTGTCTGTCTTCTGTCTTTCTTTCACTCCCTCTCTCTCTCCCACTCTCTTTCTCTGTCGGTTTGTCTTCCTGTGTTCTGTGACAAATGGGTGAGTGTCCAATTTAATTGCCATTGCGTCACACGACTAACGGATGTTTTAAGTGTGTGGACGAGGAGGGGGGGGGGGGGCGGGGTAAGGCCTTGACAAATTTGAAATGGCCTCTTAGAGGTTGGATTTGTGCGAAATTTGGGAGGGGAGGCAATGGGAAGGACAAAAAGGCAGGGACCATCACGGCTGGAATTTTTTTTGCCTTTTTAAGATTAATTGGGGGGGGGGGGGGGGAAATGGTGAAAAATGCGCCAAATTCGCACTTTGAATACGCTCAGATTGGCGGAAACCCGCGCTCCCGTCTGTCCATCCAGGCCGTCCGTCAGCACATCCTCCGACTTCGGGAGGAAAAGCCGTCGCTAAGTGCCGGCCAAGTGCAGCAAACACTCGTCGAAAGGTGACTCCCCGAGTTACATGTGATCGGTTTTGATGGATTTATGTCACTTTTTAATTTTTCAGTTTTTTTTTTTTGATCGTTTCCAGTTTTTGCCGATTTTTTGCCCAATTTTCTTTCCCTTTAGGGGCATTTGCTCCCGCCAAAATGTGCCGAGCTCTTCCCGAATCAATCGTCTGCTGAAGGCCCACAAGCAGCAGCAGCAACAAAATGTGGCGAGGCCACCAAAAAGTGACGGACAAACGGTGGCCGCGAAAAACGGAAACGGAGAAAAGCCATTGAGCCATTCCATCGAGAACATTCTCGGCAACGGGGGCAAAAAAGCGTCGGAAAACGGTAGGACAATTTCCGATTATCGAATTATGAGGGTAACCAACAATTGGCAATGATTGTGGGATTAAATGCCCAATTTGTCTGACCATTTGTTGTCTCATCATTCTGTCTGTCTGTGTCACCTCAATTCATTTCGTCCCAATCACTCATCGCATCAGCGCGTCATTCCCAAAAAGGACGCTCTTTCTCTGTTCGTTTGTTACTGTTTGACAAAGGTATCAATTTCTCCCCCCCCCCTCCCCTCTTTTTTTTTGCCCCAAAGGGACAATTAACACAACACTTTCCCTTCCTTTTCCCTCCCCTTTTTCCCTTCCCTTTTTTTCATTTGAGTGCACCACACAAATTGTTTTGTTGGTTTTGCGTTGCGATTGTGTTAGTTAACAAAATGGCGACTGTTCATTCATTATTTCTGACGACGTTTCGCCTCACAACAAATTGCCCCGTTAATTGGACAGTAATGCGCGCGACGAATTGTTACTAATTGCAACAGAAAAAGTGACGAAAGAAAACAAAAACAAAAAAAATATGCTGCGGGAGGCAGAGAGATGCAACAGAATAATTTTTGAAAACCAAAAAATAATGGAAGGAGCGAAAATACAGCGAGTAATTAGGTGTTAATGGGTTAAAAGGCACAGATTTTGGCACATTTTGATCAGTGAAAGAAGGGCAGTCATCAGCTGAGTGATCACGGGCTAATTGGTGCCCAACTTTTGTGTCCCTTTCCTTTTCTCTTTCCGCCCATTTGTTGTCTCTCCTTTTATCAGTCATAATCATTGTCTGTCCTGCCAAGTCCCCTGCTCCTCTCTCCCTCTTTCGGGTAATTCCATTTTGCTCACTTTGCCAATTAGTTTTGCCAATCCTTAGGGCGTCATCCTTTCTCATTGGACTTTCTCTCCATTTTTGCATTGCTTTGCGCCGTCTCTTACCGTATTTTTGTGTCTTTGTGTCTGTCGCACTTCGCTTGGACAGAGTCAGTCCACTCTCTGTTAATGATGGTAATTATTAACCATCCCCCCGGCCCCCCGCCGTCCGTCGAATTCTTTCGTCGGCGCTGCTCATAAATTACTAACTCTGAGTGTGCTCTCTCTGCTGCTGCTGTTCGGGTGATGATCATTGCCGCACACATTAATTCTTTGCGATAAGCCCTCCCCCCCCCTTCCCCCGCCTCTCTCCGTTGGGTGCCGTGCCATTGCCCTCCCCCGGGGGTTATCTTCCGTTTTGATCGGATCATTCAGTCATTTGCCCTCCCCCTATCCCTCCTCCCCCCCGCCCCCCTCGTCCCTCTTCGATCATTACGCTGATGATCGTGATCATTATTATATGGTCATGCTGGGTGGTGACGATTTTGTGGAGTTGGCGCAATTTGGATAGTAAAATTGTGGTGATGACCCTCGTGGGACAGATAAGGAAGGGAAGGGGGATAATGGGCGATAATGAGGATTAATTAATGGCACTTTAATGGGGCGGGGGGAGGGGGTGGAGGGGGATGGACGATGCTCGCACATTGGCGTATATTATGATTGTCTGTTGAAAAATTGTTCGATTAATGCGCGATTTATGCCATGAAAATTTGTGGCACAAATGCCAAAGCTCAAAAAGAACAAAAACCAATGCAAAGAAAATGAAAAAGCACTGCCAATTATAAGTCGGCACAAATTCATAAAATATTTCCAAAAAGCGGCAAAATGTAATAAAAAGAATTAGGGAGAGATTTCTGGTCAAAGTGACAAGAAAAGTGACAACTTTGGCGGTGGATTTGCCTTTTCGGATTATGTTCAGTCGCATTGGACGGACGGATAATTCGTTTTTTTTTTGACATTGGAAGGGCCGACAATGCCACGGCATGCCTTAAGGGCGAGGGGGGAGCATTGTGGAGAAGAATTGCTCAATTTGACAATTTCCGGCGGGACATATGGCAAAGAATTTCAGGGGGAGAGAGGCCAATGCCATCCCAAAAAGTGTTTATTTGTTCATGGCAAAAAAAAATAAAAAATCTTTTGTGGTTTAATACCGATTAAAAAGGACACATTTTTAAATTTAATGAATCTTTGGTCAGTTTTTTCAATACTACTTTATCTTTTATTACTTTCATTTTTTTTAAATATATTTTTCCATTTTTTTTTTTGCCCCTATCACTTTTTCGGCACCTTTCTCTTCCCCCCCCCCGGCCCCCTCTTTCAATCCTTTCATTAATTTGGCGCCTTTTATGAGTATAAATTACAGCGAGACCGTCCCTGTCCCCGGGGAAGGGTGTCGTTTCGTTTATTCCCCCCCCCCCCCCCCTCCGTTCGTTCCCTTCCCATTGAGGGCATCCCCCGGGGGCATCGATGGACGAACCGCCCGAAGATTCGCTGATTAGAGCTTATGATGGCATTCCGCACTTTATTTTCCACGGTCGGCCTCCCTTTTCTCGGTTTGGTCATAAATCAGCGGCACTTTTTTGTGGGAGGGGGGGGGAATTTGCGGGAAAGTGAACAAAAATATAAAAAAACAAAGCAAAGCGATAAAAAAAAGTTACATGAATTAAAAACAGCCAAAAATAGCAAATTAATAATTTTGAAAAGCATTTGATAATTTTAAAATGAATCTTTTGCCCCTTTTTGAGGTGTCTGTCGTACTGTTTTGGCCGTCTCTCCTCCGTCCTCCTCCGCTTCCTCTTCAGTCTCGTCCAATGCTCAAGTGGCGTCCGGGTCGGACGAGGAAAACCAACAGCAGCAGCACAGCCAAAACGGCGGCACTTTCGTCGGCGACGGGCGCAGGGCGAGGACATCGTTCAGCACTCAGCAAATAAAGTAAAAATTGCGAAATAAACGTATTGATCGAGGTTCTGATCAATCCATAAATAATTGGGCAACAAATTCAGCTTATTGGAGAGAGTGTTCGACAAAAGCCCGTACCCAACCCAACAGCAGAAGGAATGGCTGATCAGAATGACGCGACTGGACGAGGACAAAATCATTGTATGGAGGGGAAATGGAGGGCGGGTGGCACAATGATCAGTGCCAACAATAATCAATTCGCTACTCATTCCCTTTTTTTGGCACTGATCATCGGTTGGCCTTTCGTCTCCCAAAATGCCTTTGTGTGTTTTAAATATGCTCCCCTTCGCTCCCTCTTTAGACTTGGTTTTCGAATCGCCGTGCACGAAATCGCCGGAAAGCATTCCAACATCATCAGCATCCATCACCACAACAAATGTTGGCACTTTCTGTGGCACCGCCGCCCAACAATGGTACAAATTTCAAAATGTCTTTTTTAAAAGAAATGTGAGCTCTTTGGTCTTTTTTTGGTCTTATTTCTTGTTCTGAGAAAAAAGAAGAAAAAATACTCACAAACTTTCAAAAATGTTCCCGGCGGCGCATGTCGGCACCGCCGACCCTTCCTTTTGGAATTAAAAATTTAATGTTTCATTTCAAAGCCCGAATTGATCATAAGTGTTGACGGAGAGAAATATGTTGTTAATGCTTGAAATACTTGAATAAATTTAAACTGTTAAACAAACGTTATCAAAAAGGGTCTTATTTTTCACTTGTGATTGCCTTATTTCGGAAATTTTTCAATGACATCACTGCTTTATTGCCTTTTTATTCCACTTGTTTTTCAGATTTGACCAACATTTGCCCCCCGGCGCTGTTTCCGTTACCTTCGGCCTTTTTCCCCGCACTTTTCACGCCGTCCGCCACTTTCGCACCGTTCGGCGGACTTTTGACACCTAATGGTAGTGCAACGGCAGAAACCCAATTTTCGACAAACGAAGGAAGGACAGAAAGAAATTGAAGAAAAAAGAGACTTTGGCAATAATATCCTTCTCCCCTCTCCCCCCAAACATTCGTTAAAATTCACACAATTTTTGAGACTTCCCCAAATTTAGCTTTTTTATGAATTGCTGATCATATATTCCTTTTATTGATTATTAAAAAGAACCGAAAAAACAAAGAGTTCAAAAAGGCGCCGGCGATTGACAAAAGGGACGAACAAATGAATGATCAGTGTTTGTTTGCTTTGGTTTTTCATTTTTTGTTTGATCGGTGTTCGGAATGCTTTCGTCCATCCGCTCTCCGATCACTTCCCCCCCCCCTTTCCCCTCCGCTTCAAAGCGATCGCACCGCCGCCGGTAATTGTTTTTGATTTATGCGTGAGAATGGCCGACGATTTGCTGCTTTTGGTGCGCCAATATTCTGCTGGTCACTAACCCAAAAATCGCATTGATCAAAAAAAAACAGTCCGTGGGAATATTTTATTTTGTGTCGGAAGTAAAAGAAACTGACGGAAGAGAATGAATTTTGATGGGAAAAATGAGTGAAAGGTCAAACGAAGGAATGGGAGAAAAGGCAAAAGGGGGACAAACAAAGCGATGCCATCGGAATCGAAATTCGACCCGAAACTTTCTTGCCTATGCCTCATCCTCCCTCTCTCTTCTCTTCTTGTTTTACCATTTCCTTTTTCTCTCTCTTATCTTCTTCGTCTCCTTTCCCCTCTCTCTCTTATCTTCTTCGTCTCCTTTCCCCTCTCTCTCTCTTATCTTCTCCGTCTCTCCTTCCCTCTCTCTCTCTTATCTTCTCCGTCTCTCCTTCCCTCTCTCTCTCTCTTTTTACTTTTCCTCCCCCTTCCCCTACCTACCCTCTCTCTTTTGCCTTATCACCCCCCTCCCTCCCTCCCCCCCCCTCACTCTTCTCTTCCCGCATGTCTTCATCATCATCTCCATCCCCCCTCTCCCCCCCCCCTCCCTTACCATATTCACCCACCATCCAATGCAATCACTCATAATCCTTCTCCCCCTCTATTTGATCAGATCTCTCCGCTGTTTTGGTGTCGCTGTTCGCTGTTCATCGTCACCTTTGGCGGTGGCGGCTTCTCCCTTTGAGCTTTGCGGGGGTGCCCTTGTCAATGATGCGGCGGTAATTTATTCGTCACCTCAGCAGAGAAACGGCGAAAGATTTCGGGCGGAGAGAGGGGGCACAAATTTTGGCGAATGTTTCGCTGAAAGAGTGATAAAATCAGCAGCAAAGGATGAAAGTGAGAAGAAGTGAACGTCGAATTTAAAAGTGCTCAAAAAGTTTTTCATTTTTAAGATAAAAAAGTTTTCAAATAAAAAAAAAGTAATAAAAAAGGCGAATTGCCCGAGGCAATCGGCACAAGCAAAGGAAAACCGCAAAAGAGAAAGGGAATTCATAAAAACCAACGGTAATCAACTAAACCATATGTGAATTATTAACCTAAAATCGGCAGAGATAGTTTTCGGCTTTTAATCTCTGAAGAAAAAAGTCGAATTCGGGGGGCGGGGAAAAAAGTCTGTTGATTGGGACGGGTGATTTATCAAAATTTTCAATGCTAAATTTGGCCTGTACCATCTCTCTCCGTCTGTTTTCCTCTTTTTACTATGCCTATGGCTTTGATCTGCTACAGTACACTCTCATTTTGGCAATTTATGTTTTCTGTCTCTGCCACCCGCCAACAATTGCTGCCGGCGATTTCACCCCCTTTTTTTTGCGTCGACGCGGACGACATGCAATTAATTAATAATTGTACGTTTGCATTTGCATTATCCTTCTCCCCCCCCCCTTCCCTCTCGCTTCTCCTTCTTACGATAGCATTGAGCACACAAAAAAGCCAAAATTGGGGGGAGGGCGCATTCGCCGGCAGCAAAACGGGGCGGGCAATGGGCAGCACAAAGTGACGCGCAAAATTGGGCGGAGTGGCGGCGCAGTGTTTGTAAACAAAAAAACGCCTGAAGGATCCGTCGGTCGGCTGTCACATAAATGGGCGGCTTTTAAGCGAGCAAATGATGGCAAATTGTGATCAGAAGGACGACACACGCACAGAATGACTAATTTGGAACAACGAATGGACACCCATTCAGAAAAAAGGCAAATGATCAGCAGCAAAAACCAACAAATATTGGGGCAATTACTTACTAATTTGGACAATTTATTTTTAGAATTCATTAACTAATTTATTATGATTATTTGTCCATTCGTCAATTTTCCTAATTTTGCCCCAACATATTCCGCTGATCAGACAATGCCCCCGACAAAACAAATTGTCCAATTCTCTTCACTGATAGGACAGGTGAAAAAAGACACAAATCAGTAAAACAAATCCGGTTTATTGGTATTTAATGTTTTATATTTTAATTGGAATTCTTTTTTAATGATTTTATTAAATAATTTGCAAATATTTTCTCTCTCCCTCTCCGTGTTTCTCCAATTAGTCAAATGTTTGGCAAATGACACGGGGAGGAGAGGGGAGGGGCATATTAAAGACAAACAAAAGTCACGCAACAAAAGGGAATTGGTCGCTGGAGGGGCAGGAGGGGGGGGGGGCAAAACTTTGGCATTATTTGTTCCAAAATAATTAGCATTTAATTAATTAAATTCCAATATTCTTAAAAAGGGCCGAGTGAACCAATTGGGCGGCATTTTCATCAACGGTCGTCCGCTGCCCCAACAAACTCGGCTTCACATTATCGAAATGGCAATGAAAGGAGTAAAGTGAGTGGGCACAGAATTGGACCGGGCGGAGGTCATTTGAGAAGTCAAAATCAGAGGGAAACCGAACGAAAGGCAACGCAATTTGATAGACCAAAGAAATACTTGTTCAAATGCATTGAAAAATAAACATTTGCCATTTTAGGCCGTGTCAAATCAGTCGACAATTAAAGGTAATTAGTCACTTTAATTGGTTAATTATGTCAGTGTCCGCTTTTCTTCAGGTGTCCCACGGCTGTGTGTCCAAAATTCTGTGCAGATTTGCGGAAACAGGCATCTTTTCTGCCAAATTTGCGTGTCATTCCTTCCTGTTTTAGGCTCAGTTTCGCCCGGGGCGCCCTCTTCGACAAATTATTCTCTGCCGTCGGCGATGGCACTTTCAATGAAAAGGCAATATTTAACTTTTTTTGTTTTTGTTTAATTTTGATTATTTGGCACAGGGCAAAAGAGGCACAGAGGAAAAAGCGAAGGCCGAAGGAGGGCCAATTGAAGCACAGCATTTCAGAGATAATGGGAGAAGAGCAGCAACAGACGGTGGCAAACGCCGACCAAAGGGGGGAAAATTTCGGTGATTTTTTAATTGGCATAAAAAATGGCAAAAAAAAACATCTCCAATTTTTAAGGACGGCCGCGTCAGTGCGTCGCTTCGCCCCCGCGCCGAGTCCGAACATGGTTCACGCCCGAACAGTTGAACATTTTGGAGAATGCATTTCAACGAAACCTGTGCACAAATGGGTAAGCCGAAGAGAAACAAAAAGACGTCGAAAACGTATAAAACAAAACGCCAAATATTTAAATTCATTCATTTACAGAGGCTATCCGAACGCTGAAGAACGGCAACAACTCGCAAAAACGACTCAACTGACAGAAGCCAAAATACAGGCAAAACAACAAAAGCATTTGGTGGATAAGATTAAATTGCTGTCCTAATTGTGTTTTAGGTTTGGTTTTCCAACCGAAGAGCGCGATTCCGACGCACAATGAACCAATTTTACTTAACCGCACAACCCGTGGCGATGCTGAGCAAATGAATGAATGAAAGTTGGAGAAAAGTAAAGTGATCAGTCAGAGGGAAAGAAAGGCGCCGCAATTAAAAATTTTACAAACAACAATAAAAATAACAACATAAAATTGTAAAAATTTAATTAATGAGGGCAATCTGATCACTCATTCATTCCTTCACTGTTGGTGTTTGACTTTTCTGCGTTTTGCCAACTTTTTGTACCACATGTTGCGTGGGACGCTGTTCTTGGACCTCTCAAAACTGACAGTTCCTTCTTTCACCACCCGCCCATCTTTTGTCTGAATTTTTAGAAATAATTTTTATCGTTTCTCGAGTTTTTTTTTTTTTTTTTGCCAGTTATAGTTATGAATTTTTGCTTATTGCCTAATCGTTTAACAATTTCTTATAACTATCTTCTAAACACATAGATCTTTCGAATGTTTCTAAATTAACTTAATTTGGATGGCTAGAAAAAATTACATGATGTCTTAACACATTTCGTACGAAAACGGCCAGACTCAAACGACCCGGTCCGTTTTGTTTTTCCCTTATTCCGATTGTTTTAAATTCCGAAATCTATAGACCTTTTCTGAATTTTAGGATAATTCTAGGGTTTGAAAGATTTTTGTAAGAAAAACAAAGAGGTCATGAGCTATTCCGACTTGGAAACAACACATCCGCTTTGATATTTCTTCCCTCTCCAAAATTTCATCCGTTTGCCATGGCTTTCCTTTCATTCCCCTTACTTTTTCGGCATCTGCCCCCAAAATTGCTGCTGCTCGGCCTGTCCGTCCTCTGTTCTGTCGCTGTGGTTTGTTGGCATTTTTGGTGCCGCCCCTTTTCCCTCGCGCTCTTTTCCCCCTAATCTTTTGCGGTCGCTTTTCCTCCTTTTCGGCCTCAATTTCTTCCAAATCTGACCCAATGCTCTCCATTTCCGCGTCCTCATCCGTCGTACTCAACTGAAAGTGGTAAAAAAATTTTAAAAAGTTACAAAAACTTAAGTGTACCTGAAACTCGAAGTCCGTCACGACACTCGATGCCCCGTCCTCGTCGTCTTCTTCCCCTCTCTCTCTGTCTTCCTCCCCTTCCCCGCTCTCTCTGTCTTCCTCCCCCTCCTCCTCTTTCTTCTCCACCGTTTCTGCCCCCTCTCCGTCACTCTGTTTCGCTTTCCTTTTTCGTCTCGCCTCCAAAATTGAGCGTAAAATGGCCTTCTCTCCGGTCGGATCATCGCTCTCTTCTCCTCCCTCTTCGACTTCCTCTTTCACTTTGACAATGTCTTCCTCTTCTCCCCCTTCTCTTTCTTTTATTCTCTTCCCCTTTTCCCCCTCTTCTTCTTCCTCCTCCTCTTCGCTTCCTTTTTCGTCCTCATATTCCGACTCTGTCACCAGTGTTCGCTCATCTTCCTCCACAAAAGTAATCGGTCTCTGGAAAAATCAATGGGAATTATTTCTCAATTATTGGCATTTCTTTAAGCATAAAGAATACATCATCTTTTTCGGCAACAGTGTCCGATTGGGTGTCTTCGGTCGGTGTCCGCTCGCACCCCGGGGGCATCACATAGTGCGGAAGATTGCCTAAATGTGCCATTTGCGGTAAAAAGTTTATTTGTAAGACTTTGAATGAGACCCCTTGTTAGTGGACGACTCACCCCGTTGGTAATCATTCAGAATTTGACGTGCCACCGTGTTTAAATCCGGCTCTCCTCCCTTGAGAAGGCGCCCAGAGGAAAGAGCGATCTAAAAATAACAAAAAAACATTTTCATAAATAAATTTGCCGAAATGCCATCCAACGCCAAAGCCAACTCACTTTGGTCATGAAATCCTCACAATCTGTCCAAAAACATCCATCCTTGGCATCGCCGTCACTCTTCACAAAATTGTAATGCCGCAGCAAATGGTCGGGGCGAACCCTGTCCAAAACTGTTTGAATGTGATTCTCCGGGTCGGGCACATTTTCCACTCGAACCTAAGCAACAAAATACGATACAATAAATGTGAGCACTTCGTTTCCCCCTCCTCCCGAATCGTTTTCCCCCGCGCATTAATGCCGTTTTTTAAAAAAAACCTAACCAACCCTAGTTTTTAAAGCTTTAAGCATAAACACTACTTTTTTTGTTGAAAACTAACCTTAGTTTTTTTTTTTGCAATTTAGTTTTGAAAGCCTAAAGAATTTTCTATTTCTTTTTCCAAAAAACTAGGTAGTTAGATTTTTCAAAAAAAAATAGGTTTAAGATTTCAGAAAACAAGGGGGTTATGTTTTCAGAAAAATTAGGGTCGTTGTCCGTTTTCCCCAATTCTGTCCCCACATCCAATAAACGCTCACCACTCCTTTGAGCACCAAATCGGTTTCCGTGTCCCCGTGGGGAGGGTAAACAACGCCCGGACAGTCGATCAGATAAATGCCCTTCATCATCATCACATATTGCCACACTTTGGTCTCACCAGCCAATGGCGCCGATTTGCAAACCTAAAAAGAGGAAAAAAATATGGGAAAAGAAAAAGAGAAAGAAATGAATGTATAAATGTGAGAGGAGAAAGACAGAGCGAGGAAAGGAACAGAGACTATGAAAGAAAGGTGGAGCAAAGAAACAGAGCAAATCCCACCAATAGGGTGTTGCGACTTTTACGGTTATGTCTAAAATTGTTTCCAAATTTTATGTTACATTAATCCCAAATTTCTTAAAAAGCTTTAATAGAGGCTAATACATGAATTTTGTCCGAGAATTGCGTTCTTGGAGATTTTTGAAAAAAGACATAAATTACAAAAATGCCCCAATGAATAACCTAAAGAGCCAAAAATGCTTTTTTTTTTTTTTCTCCATTATTAATCCTGTTAGGTCATGTTGGATTAAGGCAATGCAATTTGTAGACATAGACGCAAATGTTTTGGCCGCAAAAGTCGTATAATACCAATAGTTTTCCTTACTTTCTTGGCCCTAAGTGTGTTGATGACGGAAGATTTGCCGACATTTGGATAGCCGATCATCCCAACACTGATCTGTTGCCGTTCCTTTCGGTGGAGTCGGTAAAACTGTCGCAGCAAATTGATCAGTGCGCCTTTGCCGAAACTGTGCTGAATGGATGCATGGAAAGCGATGGTCGGCATTTCTTTGGAAAGAATTTGGAGCCATTTCTTCTGCAAATGGAAATTAAGTTTTGTAAGGCAAAGCAGCAAAAGAAATAAAAAATGGAAAAATATATTTTTTAATTTAGTCCATTTTCTTTTTCAATGGAATGCCATGGCATTTTTGCTCACCGTCACCCAATTTGGCACCAAGTCCACTTTGTTCAATGCGAGGATCAAATGTTTATGCGGCTTCTCCTTGCGCAGAAATTGCTCCACTTGGAGGCATCGCGTGCCCATCGGATCGCGAGCATCCAAAACTTCAATGACGACATCGGACGAGTCGATCACCTACGAATGGTTGGACAGACAAATTATGGACAAAGAATACTATATTAAATGCGGAGTCGGGCAAAAACGTCGTCGGCCGAAACGTCGCCGGGCGAGTTTTTTAGTCGTATATGGAAAAATATCATCCATCGGTAGTAACTAACGAACCTCCCCTTTCCCTTTAAATTTTTGAGGAATTTGAAGAGTTTCCATCATTTTTGGGTCGAATTCAAGCAAAAATATTAGCTTTTTGGGGAGACTTAAAATTGCCCTGAACCAATTTTGGGCCTCGAATTATGAGATTTTGAAAACAACAACATCAGTTGGCGCTACTTACAAAGCGTACTATTTTGAATTTTTTTTTTTTACTTTTTTTGGGGAAAAAAATTTTTTTTTTTTTGATGCAGAATTTGTCGGGGAATCCGATTCTGACATCTATTTTGCCCAATTACGAATCCCGAACCCTAATTCGAACATTTCAAAATTTTCTAATTTACATTAGTGTGTCTCTTTTTATTCCAAATTACAATAGTGTGTCTCATTTTATCTAATTAATTCGTCCATTTCAAAGAAATCCGATGCGGCAGAAGATAATCAAATATAGAAAAAATTAGAGTATTTATTATCTAAATGATAAAATGGGACACACTATTGTAAATTGGAATAAAATGAGACACACTAATGTTTAATTGAATATTTTGAAATGTTCGAATTAGGGGTCGGGATTCTCAATTGGACAAAATAGATGTCAGAATCGGATTCCCCGACCCTGAAAACCCCTAAAGTAGCTTAAAAAAAATTTTCCAAAAAAAAAAGGAGAAAAATTTCAAAATAGTACGCTTTGTAACTAGCGCCAAGACCATCAGTTCTTTAAAAGAAAAGTATTTGTCAGACTTTCAATGCGCACCTTCGGTGTAGAAGAAAAACGAAGATAATATAAGGGAAAAGTGAAGAAAAAGTAACAAAGTGGAACAACAAATGAAATTCAAGAAGTACTTACTTTGTAAAGTTCGCTCCAAACGCGGGCACTTTGCCCCGCGCGAAAGAGGGGCGTCGGATTTTCGGTACGTTCCTCGAGAGCCCTCTGCTGATTGGACAAAAGTGAACGGTCTTTGTCTTCGACGTAACATTCGGCCCTTTGCTGTGCTTCGCCACAAAATTCCTGAATAATTTTTCCATAAGTTACAAGATGATAGGCATAGAAGTGATTACCCTCCCTGCACAAAATGAAAATAAATGACGCCAATTTTACAATAATTTACATATTTAAGCAATGAATTTAAAAAAGAAATTGAGAAAATAGCCTACTTCGAGGTCGTTGGCCTTCAACTGCGCCTTCTTTCGTTGTGCTTTTTTTCCAAATGTGTGCTCAAAAGTTTCGGTGTCCAAAAGGTGCATTCGTTGTTGCTGAAAAAATTACACATAAATTCAAATTGGAATCCAAAATTCAGCTTACAATTTGTTGAAATTAAGGCTAGAAGTTGACAAAATAATTGTCATAATTGCATGGAAAAGATAACCAAAAAACATTTATCGTATATATTAGAGCCAGGAATTCCCGAAATCCGGATCAAGATTAGAGAATCAACCCGGACTGGACGGACCGGATTATAAATTCTGGTTTTCCAGACTCTTGATACTGCCCATTTTTCCAAAAACACACGAATCAGGAGCAGGAGACCGCAAAAATCCTGACAGAATAAGGTCCTGTTCCGCGTTTTAAGATATAGTCAATAAAATTGTTCCATTGTTTTGAGTCTTTTTCATTGCCCTCCCCCAGCTCAAATTGTCCTTCCTTCTCCCCCCCCCCCGTCGATCGTCCAACCTTGGCCTTCTCTTGTAACAGTGAAATGGGTGCCCGCGTCTGTCGCATCACCACTTGGAAAGGGTCGTGCATCGCTTTGCCCATTTCCTCCTGAAAACGCTGCAACTGTTCTTGTCCCACCACGCGCGTGTTCCCTGAAATTTGAGTTATAAACCCCCCAAAAAATGCCCTTTGTTTTCCTTACCAAACCATTTGCGATGGGGTTCGACGCGTGCCACTGTGCCCGACTTTAAAGTCCCTTGGAACGGAGCCGATTTCAAAATTTTCCCTTTCGAGTCTCTGAAAAAGATCATGGGATTATACCGGTGCTTTTGTGATTTTTTAATAAAAGGAATTCATTCATGGCCTGTCTTTGTATTTCTTTTTATTAACGACCTTATTGGTTTGAAGTTTTTGTACATCTTAAGCCGATTAATGGTCGATTTGGTGCGCATGCTCGGCCCATTTCCACTCGTTTTCCCCGTTATCTTTCTATCTGAATTTTCAGTAATTGAATTTGTTAAAAGTGATTAATCCTCTGACCAGGGTTCAAACTGTGATTTGACCGGCTCTTTTTGGAAGCACCGCCACTTTTGCGTTTAATGCTTGAATTTTTAGTTGCCTTTACCATAATTGAAGTTAATCTGAACTTAAATTAAATTTAACATGACTAAATCAAAGATAGATAAAAAATATATAATTATGTGGCAAATTTTTTGAGAAATTTTAAATTCTGGTTGTACTAAAGTTGGGAATGGAAACAGGCTAAAACCCGGTTTTGGTTTTCGGTTAATCGTCTATTTGCCAAAAACCGAACCGGGGGTAGCAAAAGGCTGGAATTTTTTTAAAGGTACGTTTTCCAAAATTTTCAAAAATTGATTCTTAGGGGTGTAATTTTGTTGTCTGGCGCTAGGTCAAAATGTCCAATGGACAAAATGTCCAATAAGCCAAAAACGGTCAAAATGTCCAATAAGCAAAAAACGGTCAAAATGTCCAATAAGCTAAAAACGGTCAAAATGTCCAATGAAAAAGTTAAAATTTGTGTGTAAATAATGCTTATCATTTTTTCTATAAATTAGGTAATCGGGATTGAAAAAACGGTTATGGCCAAAATTCTAAAATTGTGGAAAAATGGCTTTTTTGTCCATTGGGCATTTTCATTGGACATTTTGACCGTTTTTGGCTTATTGGACATTTTATCCATTGGACATTTTGACCATTGGACATTTTGACCATTGGACATTTTGTCCATTGGACATTTTGACCGGTAGCCATTTTGTCTAAATCTGAATTTTACAAAAAAAAAAAAATATTGACAAACCTCAAAAATTGAGTAAAAATATTTTTTTTAAAAACCCCCAAAATATATTTTATTTCGAGTATTACATACAGTCAAGTGCAAAAGTAATGCATCAAAATTTTTTTTTTCAGAAAAATTCGGTTTTCTTAAAAATTTATTGACAATTAAAAATGAACAAGCCTATTAAAACAGTGAAAGTGCTCGAAATTATCGGTTTGTTTTGTTTTTCGTATTTGTTTTGTTTTTCGTAATATACAATTAAGTTTTGTGCAAGGGCCAGCCGATGATGGCCAATCTACGGAAGTCCGGGCTTTGATTCTGGCCGCCCCACAGCGTTTGGTCATCTTGAAGTCGACGGATCCTGTTGTGAAGGACGAAATTCGTTATATCTTCGTAAGCATTTGTTTGATATAATAATGGAATTGGTGAGACAGAGATATGAACTAAGAGAGAGGACGGGTCGGGGTTAAGTACTGTCCCGTGATCCAAAAATTTACATGTTACAAACTTATCATATTGGTTTATAAAAGGGGAATTCGGCAATTAGCGGTGCCACGCCTTCCTCCAAAAACATTTCCGTTTTTTGTAGGATGCAGGTCCAGAACCTGAACTTTGGTAGGCGCAGGCTGTTTTTTTTAATAAAATTGAGTTAATTCATGATTTTTTTTGGAATAGACAAAAATCCGGCACCCCATTTAGTTTTAAAAATTAGCCCCCTATGCTATAAAAATTCTGGAAGAATAAAGTATCAGTTTTCTTCGCACTTTCCCTCCCGAGAAAATTTCATGCAATAATTTTCCCAAATTCCAGGAAGGTGAGGACCAAATTATTCGTCAGGACAAATTTGTTTGTCATGCATGCTTCAAAACCAATTGATCTGCTCGCTATTCCGCTTGATGATATTTCTGTGAAATATTATTACTGAATTTTCTCTTTTTTGTGTTTGAATTTGTTAAATTCAATAAATCACACAAATTCGTAATGAATGCCATTTTCGCGATCAGAGACCCCAATCCTCCCCCCTAATCGAATCATTTTCCCATTCGTTTTCCTTTGATTTTGAGGAATTGGGGTAATAATAACGAGTCGAGGTAAAAACGAGTTGGGGCTAAGGCTTTATCTCAATTGAAAACATGCATTTTAAAAATCAATGACTAAACTATTATATAAATTTTATTATTTTAGTCCCTATTTATTGACAAATTAAAAATGAACACGCCTATTAAAACAGTGAAGTGATCGAAATTATCGGTTTGTTTTGTTTTTCGTAATGTTCAATTAAATTTTTGTACAAGGGCCAGCCGATGATGGCCAATCTACGGAATTCCGCGCTTTGTTTGTGGACGACCCAAACAGTTCGATCATCATGAAGTCGACGAAACCTGTTGTGATAGGCCAAAATCTTTTTTTCTACGTAAGCAATTTGTTTGATATAATAATGGAATTTTGTGAAGGAAGGGATGTGGACATAAAAGGGAAGATGGGTCGAAGTTCTCTCGAAAAAATTTCTTTCAAATTTCAGGAAGGTCAGGACAAGGACACAATTGTTTGTCATGGATGCTTTAAAAAGAATTGATCTGCTCGCTATTCCGCTTGATGAATATTTCTAAGAAATATTATTACCGAATTTACTCTTTTTTTGAGTGTTTGAATTTGTTCAATTTATAAATCACACAAATTCAAATGAATGCCATTTTCGCGATCAGAGAACCCAATTCCCCCCCCCCCCCCACCAGGAATTTAGGGCTTTTTCTAATGGGCTTCGTTTTTTTAAGAAAAAAATTTCCAACCCCTAGGATTTTTTCCGAATTTACCTCTCATTACAAGCCAATTTTTGGGTTTTCAGAGCAACATTAAGAATGGTCAGATTACTGGTATAAGTAATTTTTTGATCAGCAACAAATTTTATGTTTATATGAATTTTCTCTCAGTATCAAATATTTCTTGATAAAATTTTTACAAAATTTTGCTTGATAATGGGGCACATGTAATGCTAAAATAACTTAATTGGTCAACTTCTGGGCGCCATTCATTGCCTCTTGAAATTCATTCACTAATAATTGAGATTCTTGCGTTTTTAATGTAATTTTTTCTATTTAACTTCAATAAAAAAGATGGAAGAGCGCCGCCGTCGTCAAAATGCTTTATTGTCAAAATTGAGGAAGTGCTCTAAAACGAATGGTTCGTCTTCTCCAACTTCAAGCAGTATGAAGGAGAGAAATGTTGCAAATACTACCGACAATTGTGAAGGGGACGAAAAGGACGCCAAATTAGTGGAGGAGGATAAAAAGCGGAAAATGAACGAAGAATTGAGACGAAAAGCAGCCGAGGCACTGATTCGAGAGGCGAAAAGGTCGGCCGAAATAAAAACGCTAATTAATAAATGACCAAAAGGGTAAACAGAAGACCAAACATTTGGATAAAAACAGTAAATGTAGTGGGGAGCAAAGCCAATAATGAAGGAGTCATCATGATCTTGGTCGCCTTTTCCAATATTTATTTTCTTATTTTTGTAAGAATGAATTTTTCCACTTCAGATCGGCTCAACGTGCACAGCTTTACGGTCCACAAGGATGGTAAAGTGTCTCCGGTTTTCATTCTTTTTTAAATTATTTAAAGGGCATTACTATACCACTGGTTCGGGTGGGCCCGAGATTCCCGCCCGATTGGTTCCGGCCATACGATTTTATTGCGCCATGAGGAGGGAGAACAAAAATAATTATAATATTTTTTTAGGGGGTTTGCTGCCGCTGACAACCCCAAAAATTAAGACTGTTTTGAAAAATATGCCCAATAGTAAAGTGCGATACTAAAGCATACCCGTTGTCATTTTGAAAGCTTTGTGTTTTGCGTTTTTCTGCTACAACTCTAAAACGATTCATTGAATCGTAAAAAAGTTGACTAATTTCTTTTTGGGTTTATGGCCATTTTTTTGATTGACAAAGAAAGTCTGTGCCGAATTGGGTGGTTACCCTTCCACTGGTGGTATAACCCTTTTTGCCCTGAACAATTGCTTCGAATAGTATGCCTCGAAGCAAATTTGGCATTTTTATATTATTAGTAATAGAAAAACAAAGAAATTAACCGAAGATTGTTTAGGATAAAGCCGCGAGCGCTGAGCACAAACAAAGCATTTTTGGCACGTACCCTCCAATCGGTGGAAATTCAGCGGAGAGACCAACAGCAGCAAAAAGGAACAACGGCGAAGAGAGCGCGGAAAATGGTGGACAAAACAAATGGAAAATAATGTCTAAATAGCGACAAAAACGGATATTCAATTATATAAAAATTTATCGGCAAAAGGAACAATGGGAAATTGTTGGTTTGTACATTATACAAATACATAATTGTGATAAAATTGTAGTTGGGTCCAAATGCGTATTGAGCACAAAAAAGGGTCAAATTTGTATTATTTGGGTTGCTAATTGTAAGGCGACAATATTCACAGAATGACCCTGTCGTTGTTGCTGTTCTCTCCACTGCTTGCCACCGAAGACCTTTTTGACTGATCGAAACCTAAAAAAGGGCAAACAGTTTTTTGCTGATTTCAATTACGTTTTTCGTCCATTGATCCAACTGACCCGACGGGGGCAATTCGTCCTTCGAAGAGTGAATGGTCCGACCGTATCCCGTTGTTCGACTTTTAATCTTTGAGTTTTGCACGAGGGACAACATTTTAGAGATTGCCTGCGGGCTTTCCACTCCTAATTTGGGGTTTATTTCGTTTCGTTTTGCGTCACCAAAACATTTTTTTGTTTACCAAATTTCGGCAAATTGATCATCCCCCGATGCCTTTCATGCGAATGCACTGTGCTCGACTGGTTGGACTGAGAGGAAAGACTGCTCGGCGATGGCGAGGGCAACCGACGCCGGGACGCGGCATTTGAATTGCTGTTGTGAAGGTGTTGTTGAGAGGAATTGCTTGCGCCCGAGGCGGAAGAAAGCGGCGGTTCGCAGTCTAATGATATCCGGTCGAGATCGATCTGTTGGGCACAAATGGCACAATGACCGGCACAAATGCCACACAATTTACAATACTTCTGAGTCAATGATGGGGATGTTCTGCAGGTACGCCTTCACCCTCATCTGCATCATTGTGCGTTCGTACAGTTTTTTGCGCGACACCGCCCCACCACTGCTGGAACCGAAACGACTGTTCCCGTGGCCAAGTGCAGTGGCATTTCCGCCGCTTTTACGCATTGTGCCCGGGTCCAACAGCTGACAAACAAAAAAAAGTTGCAATTTAAATTGAAAACTATTTATAAAATAGGCATTAAATGATTGGTTATGCCACCGGGAGCATCTCGCCCCTCCTCCTCCACCCGAAAATTATAAAATTGCTGAAGGAAATTTAAAAAAAAAATTAGTTTTTGAAAATTGGTTTTTTGGACCTAGAAAATTCGGGGGGGGGGGGGTGAAATCGCGAAAGGTATAGTTTCCGCTTTTATTTGCTTAATTTCGTGACAGATTCCATTAAATTCGCTCACATTTGGCCCGATGAGAACGCAGTGGTCGTAGGGTACGCTGCTGTATCTTTGGATGTTCCGCACAATTTGAGCGATCATTCGCAACTTTTCGAAGTTGACCAACTGTTGAGCGTCGTTACAAAATGTTGGGTTGGCCTCGTGCGCAAAGATCAAATCCTTGCGCAGAATCGGGTAAATCGGAATGACCGGCGGATCCTGTGCAAATTGGGCCAAATGTTGTCGATAACGGGACATATTCCTGGACGGGTCCATCATCTAAAAACGTAAATAAAATTATTAGTGATTGAAACAAATGTTGCTAAAACGATTAGGAAAAGGAAATTTGTCATTTTCTAAAATCCATATTTTTCGATTATTTCATTTAAAATGCGATTATGAACTTTGATCACAAAAGATTAAAAATAATGGAAAAACAAAAACACCTGCTGCAAATCGGCCAACACTTTCAAATACTTTCTGAATTTGGTTGAGTTAAATCACCATTTTGTCCTTCTTATTTACCCTGGAACCCGTTCCCACGTGTGCAACAATCTTCGAACGGCCTAAAAAAATTAATTTTAAAACATGTTATTTTTTAATTTTACCGGCTTTTCGAGTCCGCTAATTATCGCAAACATTGAGTTGAGGTTTCGGAGAACTTAAATAACAAAAAATAAAATAACTAATAAATTAAAATAAAAATTACGTTGGCATTGTTTGGCGATTTTGATGAACTTTTTGACTAATTTTGACCGTCTGTACACATTCCTTTCGCAACACACTTCGGTGGCCACCCACCACATTTCACGGTTAAACAACGCCTTAACCCAACAAAAAAATAAAGCCAAAAAGCAATGGAAACACAAAAAAAGCACCTCGAACTGCTCCAACTTTGGCCATCCTTTGCACCGAGGAGAGCAGGGGTCCTCGTTATCGACAATTTGGAACAGATTGTTCACATATTCAGTTGGTTCAATTGCTGCAAAAACGGCAAAATCCTGCATAAAAGAATAAAAAATTAAACATTTTTAAATATCTATTTTGAACACATTCGAATGCAATTTGAAAGTCACTCATTCGTTCACCTGAAGTGTCAGTTGGGCAGCGATGCAATTGGCATTCAGCGTGTACAGCGTGAGCCTTGTCTGCTTGACCAGTTCCGGGATCAGTTCGTCGGGCAGCAAATTGTTCTCCTCGGGCCGTCGCATGTCGCGCAGGTAAAGGCGCGCGTTGAGCCCAACGCGTTCGGCCAAATTGGTGGCCGAGTCGGGCAGCCGTCCCTGTTTGGTCACGCCCTGACGACTGACCGAACATTCGTACAACGCCCACCAGCCATCCTTCTCATTGACGGGCAAACCGAACTCCTGAAAAATGACGAGTAAAACAGCATTATAGGCATTTGTTTTTATGGAAATAAAGTGCCAAAATGATTAATTAACTCGGCGGTACCTGCAGTGCCATGAGCATCAGTTGTTTTGCGGTTGTTTCGGCCAACACGGGAATGTAGCGAAAGTTTTGATCCACTCGGAACACCTTGAGCATTTGCAATGGCTGAACAATGGTGCCAAAGGCAGCGTTTGTCCCTGCTGCGCCGCCGCTACCGCCACTGTTTGTGGAGAAGGAACTGTGCCGATGGGAGGCGGTGGAAGAAGAGGGCACAGCGGCGGACGAACACGGGGCAAAAGGATGGTGAACAGAGTTGGCCGAAATGTCCGGGTTGGAACGGCTGGCACGGAGACTTCCGCTGGTTGAGGGGGGCACCGAAAACTAAAATGAAAATGAGTCTTTTTTTAATTAAATTAAGGAAAACTTTAAAAAATAACAAATGTTCAAATCAAATTCAAGGATCAGGCATTGTGACCTCGTCCGCCGAGTCGACCATCTGTTGGTATTTGTCCTCCGTGATGGGTTTGTCCCCGCCGGCGATCATTGCGCCTGCTGTGGCGCCCCCTCCTCTGATCATGAACAGAAGTTTGTTCAGCACTTTTTTGCTGGACAGTGTCCCCCCTCCGCCGCCGTTGCAACTGACAATGGACCCCGTGGGGGTGCACGAAGGAGGAGCCGAGCCCAATTGGACGGGCGATTTCTGTCCAAATTTACGAATTTATAGTAAAATAATGGCCAGAAGATTGTTGGTTTTGAAAAAGTAAAAATTATTTAAAATTTAAGTTTATAACCATACCAAACAAATTTCATTTAGGGACATTTAATAGCCCAACTCCAAAAAACGAGTGCATTTCATTTCCCCCCTCTCCTTGAATCGTTTTGCCCTCCGATTTTTTTGAATTCTAACTCTTATCCGTTAATTTGTGATTTTTTTAAAAGAAAAAATTTACTATTTTAATTATAAGAATAACGCGGGGGAGGGAATGTTCCGGAGGGTGACGAGCTTTCCCACCCAAAAACATACCTCTGCCTGTTGTTGGAGTGCAGAACAAAGTGTTGACCGTCGTTCTCTCTTCTGCTGTGTCATGGTCGCGCCTGCGCCCACAGTTGGTGCCGAACTCTTCTTTTGGTACCGAGATGGCAGTGCCGAGGAAGTTGACGGGGTCAGCGCGGAAGAGGCGGGGGAGGGAACGGCCGAGGAAGAGTCCGATTGGTCGCCACCGTTTTGGTAAGAGAGCAGTGCTTCCTGAATTTGGTTTTTTTGATGAGGATGAAAAGGAAAACAAGGAGAAAAAATGGGTCGGGGTCGTTTTGGCGCCGTCAACTTTGAAATGCCATAACTCTTTTTTTAGTGTGCCAATTCAAGCATTTTTGCCATTACATTATTCAATAGCTCTATATGAGCTTTCTATAAATATGAAAAAAACGAAAGGAAATAACGAAAAACAAAAAAGTTATGGTGCTCGGCTTGAAAAAATCCCCAAAAAAAACTATTTTTTATTTTTTTTGGCCTCAGTTTATTTATAGCTTATTGAATTTTTTTTTGAAATTTGGCATGCTAAAGAGCTTGTCAAATGCTATCAAACAATATCAATTTGGTTCAATTTGGATCATCTAAAAAAAAAGTTATAGCCCACAGCGCCAAAACGGCCGGCGTCAAAACGGGCGGTTCCCGAAAAACATGGCTTTGTCTTTCTTTATTGGACGGCTTTTTTCGAGTCACATTATTTTTAAATCAATGGGAAAATAAACTTTACAAATTACCTGGGTAAATCTGGTTTTTTTGGGCTAAATGAACACAACTGGAAATTTCCCAGGGGTTGAAATAAGGAAAGTGAAAATGAAATGCGGCACCCCTTACACTCATTGTCGGACGGACCCTTTGGCCCACCTTGAATCCAATCCAATTGGTTTTGACACTGATGCTCAGATGGGTACTTTCCCTCAGCAAGTCCAACGCTTTTGAAAGGCTCATGCAACGGCAGAGTTGACCATTTATTTCCAAAACCTAAGACACAATGGGAGGAATATTAGCAGTGAATCCTTGTATCTCATAATTAGGTTGGTCCCCCATTCACCTCGTCCCATCGTTTGATGCCGACTTTTGCCGAGGCCGAATTTGGGTCGACACTCATTATGAAAATGCCATTGTTGCCGCCAATCAATTGGAAATCGAGTTTCTCTGCTCGGTCCGACCGTGTTAAAGTGATCTGAACCAAATTTAAACAGGGCTAATGTCTTTAAATAAAGAACAGATTGTCTTTATATGGAAAAACATTTTATAGGTTGCTCCCCTTCCAATACAAAGTGGAAAAGGGTTTTTAAAATAAGTTTTTATAGAAACGAGATGAGCTCCACCCATTTAAGAAAGCACCCCAAAATTTCGCCGCCGAAATTTCAGAAATAATTGTTCATCAACAAAAATCCATTTGTTCTAACTTTTTTTCAAGAAATTCAAAACATGAAAAAATGTACAAAAAATTCTGAAGTAATAACTACATCTTTTTGAAAATTTCCTTAAAGAACTTTTTGGACTTTTTCTATAACAAACTTTTTTTGAATTTTTTTTTCCGGCGAATTTTCATCCTGCCCCCCCCCCTCCCCCTCAACCAAACCAACCGACCATTCTGACCAGGGACTTCACACTGACGGTGATGCTGAGAAGACTTTGATGGTTGAACATTTTTGCGTTGGCCAACAACTGAAAGGAGAATTGCAAAAGAGAGGCACTAAATGCCACACTAAAAATGCCATTTTTTGGCACTTTTACCTCGTCAAATTCGTCCAACAGTTGGGCCATTTGTCTGCCACTCTGTTCCCCCTCAAAGTCCTCGAAATGATTGTTCAGCCAAATGAGCATTATCCGCGCCACGCGGTCCCGACGGTTGGGCTCCGCGCGGAACCAACGGAGCAATTGGCGCACAATTTGGGCAGAGTCGCGGAAGAACACGCGGTGCATCAGCAGAAAGTCCTCCACAAAATGCGAATCTGACGGCACTTCTTCGCTGCCGACGGCATTTTCTTCGCCCACCAAAAGTTGCTGGAGCAGACGGTCGGGAGAAGCTTTTGTTATTACCCTGAAAGGGTTGGCATATTTTAAAAATGGAATTATCGCCGCCGAACATTATCGAAATAATCGCCAAAAAAACTGCCAAACGCATGGCACTCACCTCCGTTCCACCTCCATTATCAGTTTGCCACTTTTGTCTTGCTCCTGCTCAATTTGTCGGTTAAAAGTCGACATAATCGCGTGAAATTCCGAATGTTCGACCTGAACAAAACAATTGGACAAGAGCAGTTGAATTCGAATGTCCGTCTGTTTTTCTTACCAAAATGAATTCGCAGTCGCTGACCGTCGTTCGGATTTCGCCATCGTTCAGTTGCGACTGCGCGACGGGTTTGGCCCCAAAACAGTCGCCCACTTGGTACTCAGTTGTTCGCCCGTCCGAGTGCAAGTGCTCCACACAGCCGTTGACCACCACAGACCTGGGGCAAAAGAAGGGGGAGGGTCGATCTGAGTGTACGAAGTTTGGGGGATAAAAAGGGGAACAGGACAAAATCACGCCGGCCGAAATCATGCCGGGACAAAACAAGCCGTCAGAAAATTTAAAAAAAGCCTTGTAAAATTTTTTTCAAAATTTAAGGAAACGCGGCGTGATTTCGGAGTGCACCCATAAAAAGACGGAATGGCACAGCAATCGACAAAAAAATTTTACTGCCTGCTTCGCTTATGGAACAAACGATACGGAACTGCCCGGCACTTATTTTCGGGTCTGTCTTTGTTGGTCTGCCGATGCCTTTTCCGAATGCCAAACGTACCACGCGTCGACTCGTTCGCCGTTTTGCATAATCACTGTTCCTTTGTTTGGCACATGCGCAAAGACCATTTTCAGGGACAGTTGTCGTTTTATGGCCATCGGAAGTGCGGCCAATGTTGGCAGACTGTCCATGAACTCGATCAGAATTGTCATGTCCTCGGCACTCCGTTGGTCCGGCGGTCTCTCCAAACATTCCCTGACGATGTCGCGGAGTTCCTTAAATGGCAAAAAAAAACAAAACATTTATTGTTAAAGTGTCAAACGACGAAACGTGCCGAGTCGTGGGATGGACAGCTTCCCATTTCGTCGTCGTCCTCCTCGTCCTCTTCCCCCTCGGAACCGCCACCGTCACTGTCCACAACAGTTTCAGGCAGTCCCGCAAAACAGTCCGTTTCATCCGCCGCTGGCGTTGTCGACGACGACGCAACTGTCCGAAGCGCAGCAGCTGCGGAGGATGGGCCATGCGCACTGTTCGATGCCAAAGAGATGGACGACGGAGTGCCGGGCCGTGGACGACCAGGAGCCAAGTGCCGTTGTTGTTGCTGTTGGTGGTGATGATGCGGTGATTGATGCCTTACCGACACGTTCAGTGTGTTCGGCTGGTAATTGGACGAAGCAGCAACGGCAGTGGCATCGGAAGAAGTGGAGACGACGGAATTGGACGAATGCTTAACGAAAACGCAAATGAAACGAAAACAGAGACAGAAGGCATTTTGGATGGCAAACCAATTTTCTGGACATATTCAGCCGAACGCGGCTTAGCCGCTGGAAATTGGAGGAAAATGGGGCGGTGAAAGAATTCTTTGAAGTGCCGCGCGCAGAAAATTGCTCCGAATTTGACGGTCCTTCTCCTTCTGCGGTTTCGGCGTGCTCTGTTTTTGCTGTTACGGTCGGTTTCGGCACTGACGAAGCATCGTTTTGAGAACTTTCAATGGCTGAAATTTAAATTTAAAAATATAGTACAATAGGAAATCATTTAAAAGATGGCCATTTTACAGGAGGGTTTCCGTTTCAGTGCCGTTGGTGACAGAGGCCTCGTGGGAGAAGAGGAGGAGCATTTGCCCTCAAAAAGCGACTTCTTCTGCCGCACAACGGAAGTGGCACCCGGCGCCATCACTTTTGAATGGGACGTGGACGGATCACTGTAATTATTAGAAAATAACGGAGAAAAGGAGTGCTTTTATGACTGGAAACTTTTTTTACCAATTTTTTTAGATTTTCTGTGTTTTTTAGATATTTGTGAGTTTTAAGGCGATACATCTTTAAAAATCCCAATATTCTGAATTTTTAATAAAAAAATAACTTTTTTTTTGTTTTCAATTGGCATAAATTGACTTTTTTTGTTTGATGACCTTAAATGTTAAAAAATTAATTTTTTGTTTGCTTTTTCTCTTTTCCTCGCGTTCTTTCGCTTTTCTCCCAACATTTGATAAGATAAAAATTAATTGCAAAAATAATAACTCATTTGGGCGGACATTTGTAAAATGCCCAAAATGTTCCCTCACTTTTTGTTAATTTGTCACTAATTTATCCACTCATACACTGGTAATTAACAAGATTTTCTATTGCACTTTATGAGTCCAATTGCACTTTATTACCATCCTTTGTTTCTTGGACCATGACTTAATCTTTTTGATCCATCAAATGCTAAAAATGGGTCAAAACAAAGAATGGTCATTCGAATGGACTCATAAAGTACAATTGAATCACAAAACATTTGCCCATTATCTCACCCATTTGCCGTCGTTTTCTTTCGTTGTTCGTTTTGCTCTTGTGCCCCTCCGCCGTTGTTGTCCCTTTGCTGCTGATGCCTTTTCATCTCCAATGTGCCCTCCTCCTCCTCTTCCTTCTCTTCACTGTTTGTCGTCTGTTCGTCGTCTCTGTCCCTCCAATTACGCTGTGTCTGCTCCTGTTGCTGCTGGTGATGCCATTGTTTCTGTTGCTGCTTGCCAACGTTGTGTTCATTGTCGTTCAATTGCTTTTGTTGCGGTTCAAACTCGTCGGACAACGAGTTCGCTTTTGTGTGATGGTGGAAGTTGTGATGATTGTTGGCGTAATTGCCAGAAACTGACAAATGATTTTGACTTCCGACAACATGGACGGGAGTGATCAGCTGTGAATGGAAGGGGAAAGAGTAACTTCGACTTACGATGGGTGGCATTTTGCTTTTAGCCAAATACTTTTGTTGGAGACAACGAAGAGGTGGGGGCCGGTGAAGGGACTCGCTGATGGGTGTAATAATGCTTGGAGGGGGAAAGGAAATGCTGTTGCTGTTGGCAGGGCAAGCGTGACGAAACTGCAAGAGTATTGGTGGTTTTACAAGAAATTTTGGCCCATTCTCCCACCTATGGTTGAAGTAGGCGGAGGAGGAGTTGAGGAAGGATGCGCAGATGGAGGTAGAGGAGTAGGGAAGTGGTGAAAGACTAGTCGTTGGTTTTGTTGTTGGTGCAAAAATTGGTGAGGATGATGATCGGCAGAAATGTGTGCCATGTTCGGCTGACGCTGCTGTTGTTGGAGTTCGGCACCGCTGGACTGCCGGAGGTGCATCAAACGCGCGTTGTGATGGAACTGTTGGGGCTGGTGGTGATCAGCGACTGTCTCAGCAATGGTGGAACATGTTGGCATTGAGGTGATTGTGTTAGCGGTTGTGGAGAACGAGGAGGAGATGGGCTGTTGGAGATGATGATGATGGGATTGTGGCGAAGGAGAGAAGGGAGGGTGGAGGTGATTGGAAGCGGAGGGAGCAATCGCGGGGGAAGGGCGATGGTCGTTATTCAGGTGCACAGTGATCCGTTGCACATCGGGGTAATCAATCTAAGCATCAGAGCGATTGAAAATATTCACGAGAATTTGGGGAAGGAATGAGAAGGGACCGAGGGGGCGGGGGAGCACCACACAAATCGCCGGAAGCGCAATTTGCGCAAGGGGAAAGCCACTCCAAAGTGGGTAATTTTTGCGTTACCAATTTTGTTTAAAGTAATTTATTTTTATGATTGTTTTGTTTATGAGAATAAACAATCGAACGATTTTCCTTTGAGTGGGCAATAAAATGAAATGAAACAAAAAAAAAAATCGCCGTGGATTTGTGTTTGTTTGAAGGAAGGAAACTCGTAATGACTTTTCCTCTTCTGTGAGGCAAAAATGTGGCTAATTAGCCCATTCCTCTCCCCCGCCCTCCCCTCATTCTTTCCCTCCCCTCTCATTTCTCTTCATCAAATCACCCCGAAAAAAACGCAGTAAGAATTGAAGAGGGTCGCTGGAGGAGCCCCGAGGGGTTTACGTGGTGAATTAATGGAGTGCGTAATGGTGTACGGAGAAGAAGAATTGCTCGAAGGAGGTTAATGGGAAGACAATGGGATGATTGGGGAGAAAACCGAGAATGGCAGTGGAGGGAAGGGGAAGAGATAAGAGGGAAGAAAGGGGAAGGGAAGAAAAGGAGAAGGGAAGAGAGATAGAAGGGAAGAGAAGAGGAAGGGAGGGGAAGAGAAGTAAATAGAGGGAAAAGGAAAGGAGGGGAATAGCAGGTTCAGGTCGATAAGAAAGGAGCGAAAAAGGATGTGACCGATCGGCGTGGACAATGGGACGGGGAAGTGTTGTTTTAACAACACCAATATCTAAGTCATTCTGCAAGTCTCCCACCCACCACGATCATTTCTGACGGGGAGATCACTATGCAGTCGCTCATCCGCCTCAGGTTCATTCCTGCACTGCGTTTGCCGAAGCTAAATACAATAAGAATTTGTTTTTGTTTAACAATTTCAAATGTTAAAATCCTATGCACAACCCAAATTTGTATTGAGTTTATATAAAGCATTTTAAATTTTATTGTATTAGAGAGACAGGGCAATTTCAATGTAATGCGTACGCAATGAAAGTTTAAGTGGTTTTTAGATTTTACGATCAGCGGGTCCGAGCTCTAAAAATTTGGAATTCCCGGAATCCGGTTACATCTACGCCTTTCGTTTTTCTGTGTTGCCACAACACTTGCCCATTGTCAACTTGAATGACATGACAGGATTCTGTGACTCACCCCTCCCTCTTTGACCTCTCCTCTTTGTCCACGCCTTTTTCCTTCTTTATTTTCCCCCATAAAATTATTTGCCTTTTTTCTTAGACCACAAAGGAAAAAAAAATATTTGATACTACAGCCTTTCAATGAATAATCGGTCAGATGGCGATCAGATTGGACGGGGTTTAATTTATGTGCAATGACTGACAGATGGAAATGAAAACAGAAAGGCGATCAATAGACAGAAGAAAAACAGACAAACGATCATTCACTCTCATCAAACGGTGAGAGGACATTTGAAGGGGGGGGGGGCATAAAATTTTAATGGAACGGAAGGAGCACAAAAATGGGAAAAGCACAATGAAAATTGATTTATGGGGAGGGGAAGAAATTACGCGCGTCATTTATTTGTAATAAAAAATGAAAGAATCGAGGGATTCTTGAAAATTTTAACGGGAAAGGGAGGGATTGAACCACCTAAAGGACAAAAGAATTAGGTAGAAATAATTCCCCTCATGGAGAAGCAAAGCATGTTTTTTAAATTTGCCCTAATAATTTATTTCCTTTTAACCCGTAAATCCTATCGCCAAAATCTTTAAATGAAATCCCTCCGGGGTAGGGTAAAATTTAATCAGCTGAAATGAAGCGGCGGCGGTGGCATTTGTTACACGCCCATTGTCAGCACCATTCGCTGCGTGCTGCTGCTGCTGACCAGTCAGTCGTCAGTGAGTCAGTCGACCAATCCAATCGGTCGGTCTCTATCGCCATTTGCTTCATCAATTTGTGCAGGCGATTTTCCCGCACGATGAGATTAGCGCTTTCGATAACAATGGGAAAGGGTGGGAGATGAATGGACGGTGATCAGCGGAAATGGGGGGGGGGGGGGCGACAAGGAAAAGTGGGGGAAAAGGACAGCAGGACGATGTACAAAACAGTGAATGAATGGAAAGGAATGTGGGGAAATGGGACGGGCAAATACCAACAGGAAAAGAGAGAGGGCCAACGGAGAGACAAAAAGTGGGAAAAAACAGCACAAATGAACAAATGGCAAAAATAAAACGAGGGACCTTTACTTTTCAAGGCGCTTTCCATATAAAGGAAATGCTAAAAAAAAAAGCTTCCTTTTGAATGTTCATTTCAGGCAATTTCGAACCCCGGACCCGAGTTCTAATTAACTTAGTCGGAAAAAGTCAGCGTAGGCACATGGATTTGAACCACCAAGCTAACCCATTGGATTTGTGGCGTAAGCAGCTGTGGAATTGTATTATACACGGTCAACAGCTAATCTATTTTTTCAGTTTGCAAAAAAGTAGAAAAGGATTTTTTGAAAATCGGCATAAATATGGAAAAATAGGACCTGAAAATCGGTAAAAAAACGGGAAATCCCGGATTTAGACCGACCCCACTGAAATGGTTATATGACATTTGCGGCCGGACATTGGCGCCTATGACTATAATCGATGATTCTTAAACTACAATAACCAAATTATCAGGCAAAATTTATGTATTAGCATCTATAAAGTCTTTTAAGGAATTTAGGATTAATGAATGCAATATAAATTTGAGACTAATTTTGGACATAGCCGAAAAAGTCGGACCGCAAATGTCCGGGTTGCAAGTTGCTTGCAACTTCCGAGCCGCAAATGTCAGAACACGCACTCAATTCTAGCCAATAGTTCTTATAATGAAAGAAAAAACTTCTTTTCTTTTTTTTGTTTAATACGGTAAGTCTTAGAAAAAAATGGTATTTGAAAGAGTAATAATTGCACAAAGATAAATAAAAATAATACCATCCAATTGGCAAGTAGATCTGCTTGTTCCTAAAAAGCGGAAGGAATCTTTTATTTAAATTAGTAAAAATGCTCCACCGAAAAAATAACGTGAAAATTTTCAATTTTTTTTAGCCTCAAGAATAACTGTAAAATTTTGGTCAATAATTAACAAACTTCACACAACTAAAATTTTCCGGCCAGCACCTATCGCCCATTACGGAGCTTTTTGCCTTTTTAAGAAATGTTAGTAAAAATGGAAATTAATTATCCTTATTTTTAATTAAAAATTCGAAGTTTGATATTTAGGGGAATATAATTTTTCCCCATCTGAAGGAATAATATTAAACTACAAGTTTAAAAAGGTAAAAAGTAAGTAAAAATAGATTTTTATAAAAGACCTCATGAGAAGAAAAACATGTGCCATTTTATTAAGCAACAAAAAAACTCACATGAATACCGATCCGGAGAGAAGAATGTACCAACAAGTAGCCAACTGACCCTTCCTAAATAAAGAAATGAAATGAGTAACATAAGCCCATGATTTTAGCAAGGAAAACAAAGGACCAAAAGATAAATTAAAAATTTTCTTTTTCATAAATTAAGTTGGGTTGCTCACCTGAACAACACATAATTGGCCGGGTGTCTTTCCAATCGCGCAGTTCGACAAACGCTGCGCAGTGGCGAATCGTGAAGCCGTTCAAAAACATCCAAACGACGCAATTGGTTGAATATCACAGAAACATCCTGGAAAATTCTTGCATAAAATTTTTAAACCAATAAAGCAAAGTTGAAAAATGCAACAAATGAAGAATTAAACTGACTTCTTCTGAGCGCTCATTGGGACGTCGAGTTAATGCATTATAAAATAAAGTCGATGAACTCATTTGAAGTTCTAAACGGTGTCGTTTTATAAATACGCTTGAAAAGAGGTATTTAAAATGATTTTTTGATTGTATTTTGAAAAACAGCTAATATTCCCTAGAGCAAAAACAACTAAAACATAAAGCCAAAAGGATCTACACTTGTATATTTATTTTTTTCTTGATGGTTAGGGGCACAGCCTATGTCCATTTCATAAGGAAATTTTCAAGCATATACAGACTTATCAAAAAAACATATACAGACTTATCAAAAAAACCATTAGATATTAGATTTTTAACCCGCAGGGGGAAGTTTGGGCACCAGGAAACTCAAAATAAGTGCAAGATTTCTCTGCCTATTTTTCAATTTTTTGTGCCTTTTTTTTTGCCATTCTGGTGCCTTTAATGCCTTTTTTTTGGAATTTTTTGTGCCTTTTTCGCGATTTTTTTTTGCCTTTTTTTGGTTGACATAGTTATCAATAGGGAACGGATTTGTAAGCGCGAAAAAGTCCAAAATAAGTCCTTAAATAAGTGCGAAAATATCGCGAAATAAGTGCGAAAATAAGCATCAAAAAATTCCAAATTTAGGGGTATAATTTTTCAAATTGCTTTTTTTATAGTTACAAATAAGATACATTTAAAAATTTTGGGGCAAATCCTTTTCAATATTTTAATAAATTTTTTTGTTATAAAAAAAATTATTTTTGACAAATTTTTTTGGTTTGAAAAAGTCCTTTCTTAGGGGTTTATTTTTTGAAATTTTTTAGGCCGATTCTTAGGGGTGCATTTTTTCATTTTTTATTGTATTTTCCTTAAGAAATTTCCATAAAATCCTAAAATAGTCCTTTAAAAATTTAAAAATCGCGAAATAAGTGCGAAAATAAGCACGAAACGCCAAAATAAGGGCAAAAACTTATTTTAAGGGCGAACATCTAGAATATGCATTTTTAAGGGCCAACATCCAAAATAAGCATTTCTAAGCTCGAATAAGTGCGTCAAAACGAAAAATTTTCGGACAAAAAATGTGTTTTTCGTGCATTTCTCGTCGAGTTAAAGCCGCAGAAAAAATAAGCAAAAACTTATAAATCCGTTCCCTAGTTATCAATTGCCTTATAGGTAATTTTTTTTTTTTATTTTGATACGAAAAAAATGCCCTTTTTTAAATGGCTTTGTGGTGCCCAATTCCTGGTGCCCAAACTTCATATCGCCTTTAACCATTTGGGTTGGGTTAAAAGAGGAAATAAATAATGGGAATGGGCATTTATTTATCTGGGCATATCATTCGTCTCAGTCACCCTTACGTTAATCTGCTGTTGCGTCTGCTCACCCGTCGTAAGATATTATCTTCCATTTCTTCCAAACATTGTTAATCTGTTATTTACATGTGGTTCATTTTATTTCATCAAATATAACTTTATTTATTTCTTACTACTTTATTTTAGAATAGGTAGTTGATTTCTTTTCGCAAAAGACAATTTAAATGAATCCATTTTCATTCTTTTTTTAATTTATTTTAGCGAATATTTATTTTGTTATTCCTTTGAGTTTAATTCAACAATGAGTTATCAGCAAAGGGAACACGGAGGATACGATCGCCGACGAGAAGGAGGAGGCGGTGATCATGGGCACAGAAGAGGTGATAGGGCATTGTATTTTTCTTTTTGTTGAATAAGTTTTAGATGATCGCAATGGGGGTGGAGGTTATGGACGAAATTCTGGAGGATATGGGCGTGATGGAGGAGCGGGCGGAGGAGGGTATGGAAGAGATGGAGGGGGCGGAGGAGGTCACGGACGAGATGGAGGAGGTGGAGGATATGGGCGAGATGGCGGCGGAGGAGGGTATGGACGAGGAGGTGGTGGCGGTTATGGACGTGATGGCGGAGGAGGTGGTGGTGGTGGTGGAGGGTATGGACGAGGAGGTGGTGGCGGTTATGGACGTGACGGCGGAGGAGGTGGAGGCTATGGGGGCAACGGAAGATTTAATGGGCCAAGAGGGCCGTCAAGAAATTATAACAACGACTCGCATAATGATGGCAATTCAGGAGGTCTTTTGCTGTACTAAAATGCTTTGTCACGGTCAATTTTTGAATTCCAATTTTCAAGGAAGTTACGATTCAAGAAAACGACCAGCAAATGGAGGATATGAAGAGCATGAGCCACCACCGTCCAAACAAAAGAAGTTTTTAATTTATTATCATCACAATAAACCCGAGAGGTGAAACGCGGACTGAAATTTCTGATCACGAAATGCACAGAAAAAAAAAACATAGCGTTCCATCTCTGAAACAAACGTTCATTGACCAAATCATAGAAGCATGTTTCCCATTCAATGTTTACTTTAGGGAAAATGGCCCCATTACTGTGGAAGTCAAGGCAAAGGTCAATGGCCAAGTATCTAAGATGACTATCAAGGTCCATTTCTGAAATTCAGTTTTTACTTATTCATTTTATTTTAGGAAGGCATTTCAGCAATTACGGACCTTTACGAGATCATCGTAATAGGTGGATTAGAAGACAGTGACTTGACAAATGAGGTGGCACTGTTCCTTGGAAATGCAGCCAAGTTCTTGTCTGGTAAAGGCGCTTCGATGCACAGCCCCCCGGCGGGAGACAATCGTATGTGACAAGGGATTGGGTTTTACTTTAATGGTATCTTTGCACTTTAGTTGTCGGTGGAAAAAACTTGACTTCGATTTCGTCTGCACTGTTCAGCAATTGTGCCTTTCTTCAGATGACAGGCGACCATTTGCAATTGCTGCAGTCGCCCCCGTGCGAACGAATCAATGAGCTGCATTTGGTATAGTATTTCTTTTCCCTTTGCTTTTTCGTCATATTATAGGTCGTCCCCCTGGAAATTTCCCCTTCCCTTCAGGAGCTCAACTTCGTTCTTATGGATATTACTTCTATGGAATGCAAACTGTTGACTAAGTGGTTGACCGGCAAAAAGGCGAAAAAAAGTTCGAAGAAATTGTTCATTCGACCGCGAAGTCATGACTTTATGGCACGTTGGATTCACAATTTGCAATCGGTTAGTACTAAACAGTCCGAGTATTTGTTTGGTTTTTTACCTCTTTTACTTTAATGGATTTGGCCTCAACCCCTCGCATCATTTTCTTCAGTTGATTTACTTCTCAGGACCGTCTTGACAACCTCTACCAAGTGCGTATTCAATGTGAGTTCAGCCTCGAGCCATTTTCAATGAGTTGCGGCGCCAACGGGACTATGACATTGGAGATGCACCAAGACGGGACCAAGGAATACGTACTGAACAAATACCCCACTGGGGAGGTATGACATGGATTAAATAAATGGAAATTGACTAAAAGAATACAGACACAGCCGGCCGACCACGCGTTTCAGCTGCAAGGGCCGATTATCAAAGTGACATTTGTTGAACAACAGAACTCTTGAGGTTCGTTTCATGTTGAACACATTATGCTGTCCTTTTGTCTTTACATTTCTTTACCCGTTCCTTCCCATTCAGCGGGTCTTTTGACGCGGTTTGGTTCAACTTCTAAAACAAATTAAATCGAATTCCGGATGACCACAGTTCCGTTGTTTTTTACCCTCAGTTCTTTTCCCGTCGGTTAAGTGCGTTTTATTATTTTTTTCCCATTAAATTTTGTTTTTGGAATTTCTTTCCGCCGTTGCTGCGCACTTTGCCTTTTCACATTTTATTTGTGAATGCATTGAAAATGTTTTTGGTCCTTTCCATCCGATCTCACCATTTTCTTTGCATGTTTATTTCTCCCTTTGTTTGGTCACTTTGTTTAATCAATTTTGAGTTTTTGAACTTGAACAAATAAAAATGTTTGACTGTATTTCATAATTTGGCTTACTCTTATAAAAACGACTGAACTTAATTGGAAAAGACGACGGAAATCGCTTGCTGTATAAGTTTGCCATAAAATGCTTTACAATGTATTCTAATTGAATTAATTCGAATTAAATTTTTGTTTTAGCGTTATCGAAAGGTTATAAGTTTGTGGTTTGCTCGGTTTTCCTACCCTGTTTTTTGGTTCGAATAGGCAACAACATTTTTGTTAATACAATCCTTTTAATGGTCTATGCCTTTTGCTAAATTAATATTTTGACATTGCAATTTTTTAATAATAATAACCGCAAAATCCTTCCTTTGTCCCCCGCCCCTCCGTTTCTGTCCATTAGTCCCTTTTCGCGCTCCACTCACTTTGCCTTCGCATTTTAACCAATTATATTTTGTGATGGGTTCGCCCCTCTAATTAAAAGCTTTTATCCCTCGGGGCGGGGAGCCGAGGAAAGAACATTTGCCATATGGGAGACGGGAGGGAGGGAGGGGAGAAAGGGAAACGGAGTCATTTGTTTGGTCTTTGACGGCGAGCGAACCCCAAAATGATCTCTCCCCAATTGGCTGAGTATTTCACAGACACCGACAACAGCAGCTAAAGGAAGAGGAGGAACGGACGCTTTTTCGCCGTTTTGACTTTGGCATAATTTTAAAGGGCGGCGGACGAAATGACGACGAAACCATTGGGGCGGGGGGGGGGGACATTGACAAAGGCATTATTAATGGGACAGATAGGCACGAACCAATCACAAAGGGAAACGGAAGGAAAACAGCGGAAAAACCGCTGATCTTGACTATTATTAAAAACTAGTGAATTGAACAAATATTTTTTTGAAGAAAACTTATCAATGGCAAGCCAAAAAAGAAGTCAATTGGCCCCTTTTGAGTTACCCCTTTGCCGATCATTAGCTGATTAATTATACCACTAATTTAGTCATGGTTTCCAGTGCATTTCCCTCCTAATTGACATTTGCTATACCTTAGACAATTAATGATCATTTACAACAATTAGGTAATAATCTTCCCATTCATTCGTCTCTCTCTCTTTCTGTCCCTTTTGGCCTTCCAAATTTGGCACACAGCGGGAAGTGCCAATGGTTCGTTCGTTGGTCATTTGTCGTCCGTTCGTTCCGTTTCTCTTCTCTGTGTTCCTTCCCCTTTTGGACATTGTGCTCGACAATTTACTCACTCATTTTGGCTGTGTTTGCCCTTCCCCTCTTCTTCATCACTTCATCCATTTCGCCTAATCCCCCCGGTCAATGATGGTCGGTCATCAATTGTTCGAGAAGAAGAAGAAGCACAAACGACCACGAGGGGGTGGGAGGGGGGGGGGGAATGGCTTAAATAGGCAACGAGTAGGGGGGGGGGGTACAAGGAGATGATACATCATCATCATCATCATTAACCATCATTACCTTCATTGTTGACAATGGAACCACCCTGTTTGACGTGGCCATTTAGGAGCGGACGATTTGGCGCGGGTTTTTTGGCGCACTTTATAAAATAACCCGCGCCAAATTGACCCAAACCCGTTGGCAAAGTGTAGAAAAATTAATACCGATGAAAATGACAAATTGTGACACGCATTCCGTCACTGGCCTTTGTTTCGTTTCTTTTTTTTTTTTGAGGTAGGGGGCGGGTTAGCTTCCGACTCAAGAGGAGTAATAATTTTTATGTTTGAGTTTCGAAGAATTGAATTTGAGGGAAATTTAGCCTCTTTTCGCGATTCTTCCAATTTTGTATAAATGAATGCATAAATCGCACCATTTTTGGCCAAAAAGAGTGCCAATGCCGAAGTAACAGGCCATTGCCAAATGCGTTGATTCAATTTGGAAAGAGTAAATTATGCAAAGTGTCAGTAAAATTCGGTGTAATCATTCGCCGTTGAAGCGGGAAAGAGTGTTACTTTGGACCAGCCTTTTTCTGAACTGTATTTGGACTCCCAAATTTTCTTCCCCTTTTTTCAATTTGACTCATTTTTCAATGGCCCTGCCTTTGCGTTTCATCGGAATGTTCGCCCTTTAATTTCTGTGTCCAAAAAATTGAAAAGGGACCAACGCAAATAATAAAAGTGACTGACTCTCTCCGCTTACGTACCTTTTGTGTTTAGGCTAAATGTTCTGCTGCCGATGAGGTGATGATGGGCTGAGCAAAAGCAAACAATAACCCCACTCCGTCCCCCCCCCCCGCCCAACGCATCGCTTCAACTAAATGTCCCTCCCTCCCTCGCCCCCTCCCCTTAAATATCCATCCATCTCATCAGCATCATCCATCCGCCATCCCATCCCTCGTCCATCCTTCTTCATTGCTCTCCAGTTTTGATGATGAGATGAGAGTCATTGGGCCCTCCTCTCCTCCTCCCCACTTTTTGTTGGTGGAATTACAGTAAGAGAGAAGGGGCGGGGGACTGCTGGGGAAAAAGAGAGGCGGTGGATGAATTGGGGGAGAGGAGGAGGAGATGTTGGGAGATTGGAGGGGACATGGGGGCATTTAGAGGACTAATAGCAGCGACAGACGAAGGGAGAGAGGGAATCGGCGGAAAAGAAGCAGCCGGCAGGAGTAGAGGCCAAGTGCGCCTTGGCCAAAGTGCCTTCGCAGCGTCTCCATTCAGCCCAATCCCCGGGCCATTCCATTCACACACCCCTCTCATTGGCACTGCCAAAATGCCGTGCCATGCCCATCCCCCGGGGCGCCATTTTTCCCTTCCCTTTCACTCTTCGGCTTTTGCTGCGGCTGTTAGGAGCAATTTGTTAACGGCAATAAACGGACGATTAATTCTCAGGAATATTTGTGCCGAAAGTCGGTTGGTTGACAGCGGCACTAAATATTTGCTAATGCCGCCCCCCCCCCCTCCCACTTTGGGTATGGTGGGCGAAGGGGGCGAGAGACTAACCGAAGGGCCAAGTGTTGGCACGGACACTGATAAGTTTAGGAGTTTGGGGCCACAATCCTTTTGTTCCATGTTCTTTTTTTCAAGTGTTATTTTCCCCCCCCCCCAAATTTGTCCCAAAATGCCTTTTTTTTTTTTTTATTAATCACTCCGTCAGTGTGTGCTCCCTTCTCTTCCTCCTCTCTTCTTTCTTACATAAACGGCAATTAACTTTTGCTTACTCTCTTAATTCTATGTTTGTCCTCTCCCCCTCCTCCGATTCCCTTCCTTTTGCTCGACAATTGCCCCCATTTGAAGTAAACATGAGAAGCTTCGGATGATCCCTCGGCGGAGGATGCGTTTTTCCCATCCCCCCCCCCCCTCCCCTTTGCATTGCTCCGTTACCAAATCTCTGCTACCAAATCCATGCTTGTTTTTCCCTTCATGTCGCGTTGCATAAGCGTGTCCAATTTCTTGACAACAACTGCAAATTTGAATCAATTTGTTTTTGTCTAGCATTTCAGTGACAAACATTGCCAAATTGGACTCCAAAACAATGGCATTTGAATTTTGACTAAATGATCAATGACAATTCATTGGTAAAATTAAAAACTCAAATATTATAATCCTTTTTTTGTTGTTACCAAACGTTTAAAATGTTTCAGCACCCTTTCAACGACTGATCCCCGACGTACCTATCCCCGGCCCCTATTTATATGCCCCTAACATTCCCAGATTTTTTAAGGCTTTTCCCGGTTCTGCCTACATATTTCCGATACTTGACAATTGCGCCTCCGAAGTGTTGTGATAATAGCCTACCTAAAGTGACGCTTTTAATTTTCCCGAGATTTCTATGCCGGAAAGGGTCCATCAAACAGACGGAACAAGGTCACTCTCATCCTTCCCGCCCACTCTCGGCTTACTCACCTCATCGCTCACTCTCTCATCCATCCCTGTCCATCCATCACATCCGTCGTCATCACTCCATTCACTCCTCCTCATCATCATCATCGTCCATCAATGATCAATCGCCTCGACAGATTCGCACCCCTTCCCCTCCTCCCCCGCCCCCTCCACCCAATCGGTGGACATCGTTCATCACAACCCTTCGACTGAATGAATCCCCGCAGTCTTTTCTCTCTTTCTCCCCTAATAAAAGCACCGCCGCCACCGCATTTGTTCATCCCAAAAGGGATGATGATGGATTGAGCAGCGGGGGGAGAGGAGAGGGAGAATGGATAAAGGATAATGCATTGTCCTCGCCAAGTGCAATTGAGACAATGACTTTGACTTTGCCCCTCCCCCACTGAATGGGTGGGGGGGGGGGGCACTGTCGCTGATCGTTGTCGGCAATTTATGTTAAAATAAATGCGTACAGAAGCAGCAGAAGAAGAAAAGACGAGGGCACAATTAGTAACAAAAGGAAAAGAAAAGGTAATAATAATGGTGCAATGGTACACAAAAATAACAAAAAAAAAAAAGAGGAAGGAATAATCCGACAAAAAGAGGGGACAAAGTGCGAACAAAATAAACACTTTTTATTGGCATTGTTTTGTACAATAAAATTTTGAAATTTTGGACTCTTTCGATATTATTCTTTGATTGGACATTTCAGTACCATAATAACATCCCTGGTGGGGGTGGTAAATTATCTCTGCTGCCATTGTCACTTTCCTTTTTTGGTGGACCTGCAGCAAACTTTCAATGCCCAATGCCTTCTCTCCCCCCCCCCTTCCCCATTTTGCCTGATTCTACCGTCCCCCACCGCCCCCCCCCACACAGTTTTGCATTGCGTCTAATTGCCGGAGGATATCAGCGAAGGTAGCGATAATTTTCGTTTGGGGCAACTGAGTTAAGATGATTGTGTGCCATTGCGGTGGTAGTTTCCCGCTGTTTGTAATTATTGTTCTGCTGCTGAAAACGCTATTTGTTGGGGGAGGGGCATAATGGGGGGGGGGGGGGGAGAGATAAGGGGGAAAGAGAGGGGGGGAGGGGCGGAGAGGGAATATTGTGTCGGACGGATGTGTCGTCGTATGGCATGTGCCCGGGGCAAACCATTCAACCGACCCATTCATTCGCTCATTGTGCTGTTGATAGGCACAACGGAGCAACAGAACAGCAGTGGAACAGCAGCCACACTCCCCTCCCTCCTCCCCTCCCTCCCCCTCCCCCCCCCCCCCGTCGTCCATTCTTCGCCGCGTAACACCCAAACCCATGGGATATTGGGAGAACATAATGCTGCTAACAATGGACATGAAACCAACCAACAAGAGGGGATTGTCCACAGCATATTTTGGTGGCTCCTTTAAGAAGCATATGTACTATGTCATTTAACCGCAAAAAGGCGGCCTTTGCCAAGTTTTAATGGTGCCTTTGTTTTTTGGGTTTTGGCGATGGCATTTCCTGTGCGGGTGCCTTCCCTTTCCCCACCCATTTTATTATGCCTCATTTCTCATAAATGATTCTTAAGCGTTCTTTTTCACAAATTAATTTTATCTGTAGCTCAGCTTGAGCGACTAAAATATCATTTCATCAAATATTTTATGTTACACACATTTCGCACTTTTGCCTGAACATAATGAACCAATTCACTTAACATATCGCCTCAGGCACTGGGCGAAATGAGCACAGCCAACAGCAGTAGCAGTGGGTGGATAAACAATTATTCAGCGGACACAATTCAAAATGAGAGAATTAGGGAAATGGGCGGGGGGGGGGAAGGGCAATGAGTGGATGATGATGATGAGCATGGACAAAAGCCCCTCGGCGCGGGGGGGGGGGGGTGGGGAGGGTGTCGGGCACTGAAAGTGCTGTTGCCATGAACAGACAAATGGAACAGAGGGAAGGGGACAGAAAAGATTGGCCATAAATCATTGAAAACCCGTCCAATTTATTTCAGAGTTAGAGAAAACGAAATTAGTCAGACAGAGAGACCTAAATAAAACATATAGTTAAACTAGAGGGAAAACAGTTTTATGATCGATGACTATGAATTTCCGAATTGATTGAATTGGCCTACCGTATGCATTCTATTACCGTACACTTGTGAGATGCGTTGTTGTACATATTCTGTTGTAATGTAATGCTGCACATTTTGTTGGACGATGACCCTCTCAAATTCACTTTTTCGCCTCTCCGTCACCAAATTAATCCCATTTCACGTTGCCATCATCCCCACAACCACCATTCTTTCATTTGGTTCCCTCCTCCCCCTAATCGTCCCAATTGGTCGCCGTCGATTGGCCTTGAACCAATCCCCTGTTCCTTTCACCGTCTTTGACGAGTGATGAGCATGCAAACTTTTTTTTTTGTTTGAGACGGACATTTGGGGGGGGGCGAACAAATAGCAACAAAAGCAGCGAATGAACACCAACCAAAAGTGGGAGTGATTCGCCCCCAACTCATTCATTATCTCGCCATGCTTTGCTGCTGCTGCTGTTCATACCTAATTGCGTTTCCCAGCCTTGACGATGGAATTCGCAGGGAGAAAGACGAACAGAGAGAGAGAGAGAGAGAGGAGCAGAGAATGGCCCCCCGGGGGAGGGGCGAAGATCGCCCGCCGACCGACCCCTTTCTTTGGGTTGGCATCCATCGCCCACAATTACCCACTTACTGATTTGTCGTATTAAGCGAGTGCTAATCGAGGCGTGAATGCTATTCGTATGGCCTTTCATCCGACCATTTTCCATTATAAAAAAATATGCGTTTATTTTGTCCCAAAAAACCCCACAAAAATAGAAAAGGGGGGGGGGGGGGGAGAAAAGCGAAAAAAGATAAGGGCAAATGGAGAAGGAAAAGAGACAGTCAGAGTCAATTGCAATAAAATAACATAACAAATGTAAGACGCAATGGTGGCGGACGAAGACGGCTAATGAATGAACGAAATGAATGGTGAAACACGCCCAACCCCGGCGGGGGGAGGGAGCGAATTTCAAAGGCGAAGACATAAGGGCAGGGGGGGAGGAGGGGGGGAGGAGGAAGGAAAGGAGGGATTGTGTGACGGATACGATATTTAATGAGGGCGGGGGACACTTTCACCACCGCCACTCATTCATTCGTTCACTCATTCCGTCCATTTCGTTCGCTCATTCACTCATTTTATCTTGCTCATTTGTCTCCCCCGCCTAATTCTGCGCACTTTTGCCACACTCAATTCAAAATTAAAAAAAAAATGCCTTTCATTCTTTAAAATTAAATTATCAATGCCCGTTTTTTGGCAAGGCATGGCATTTTTTCAATTAATTAATTAAAAGTCTTTTTATACGTAATATTATCCGTGAAGTATTGCCGGAAAAATATAAGCACCAGAAGCATTAGTTTAGACAGCGCATCGATTTTAGATGACATTTCGTTTTGTGCGCGACTTTTTTGTGTTACCGCCCCCCTCCCCTCATTTTTACCCTCTCTCTCTCCCTCCCCCCTCCCCCTCCCCTCATTTTTACCCTCTCTCTCTCCCTCCCCCCTCCCCCTCCCCTCATTTTTACCCTCTCTCTCTCCCTCCCCCCTCCCCCTCCCCTCATTTTTACCCTCTCTCTCTCCCTCCCCCTCCCTCTCTATCACCGAATGAATGAGTGAATGTTTCGGTGTGATTGTTGGTTTAGTGAAAGGGATGAATAAAGGGACAAAACACCCGCCAGCGCGCAGCATCAATTGTGAATGAATGACGCCGGTGCGATTGGATTGTGTGAGGTAAATTGAGTAAATTGAGCTGATCCATCGGTAGATGAATGGGCGAAAGGGGGCAATGAGAAGCGGGGGGGGGAGAGAGGGAATGAGAGATAGCGGGAGAGAGGGAGGGAGAGATAGCGGGAGAGAGGGAGGGAGAGATAGCGGGAGAGAGGGAGGGGAAAGAGAGGGAGGGATGAGCGAGAGAGAGGAAAGGGAGGGGAAAGAGAGGGAGGGAGTGAGGGAGAGAGAGGAGGGAGAGGAAAGGGAGGGGAAAGAGAGGAGGGAAGGAGAAAAGGGAGGGAGGGATGATGGCTCAAAACGGCAGCGAATTGTTGGGTCGCGATGAAAAGTTAGCAGCACCGGAGAAGCAGGGGGTGGGGCAATCCGAAGCGTCAATAAATGTAATCCCTTGGACAAACAATCGCCGCAGGGGCGGTGGACGGACACTCTTCGCCCGAGGGAGGGGAGGGCATCGATGATTGTGCCAATTGACACAAAACGCATAGGTTTTGCATTCAGAAAGTTACTTTTAATGAAGGAAAGCCCCTTGGATTGAGTTAAATGAATATTTTGAATACTTTTTCCCCTCCTTCATTAATGTTGCTCTCAAATAATCCATTTTTGTTCCTTTTGAAATGCCATTATCCATTTTTCATTCCCGCGCCCCCCCCCCCCATTTTCTCCACTTTCACCCAAAATGAATATATTTTTTTGTCCTTCCATCGGTCCTCATCTGCTGTCGTTTCTTATCCGACTTCAAATTTCAAGAACAAATGACGCGCAGAAAGGCGAATTGGCCGGCCATCTTCACTCGAATTGGATCGGTGTGAAATCGGATCTGTCATCAATATATTCGTATCGCAAACACTCCCTTTTGTTGCCGCCGCCAATTGCCGCGCATTGGCCCAACTTTTCTTTCTTTTTATCCCTCGGCAATCATCAGTCAGTCATTGATCAATTTGTTGTACTTATACAACGAAAGAAATTCTTTCTTTAACCACGGTGTTTATCCGTTCCTTAAAAAAAGAAAAAACCATTCATTTGGGTCCTTTTGAATTCCCCCCCCCCCCAAATTTCGTTTTCAAATATAAATTTTGTTTATTTTTTCTGTTCCAAATGCAACAATTCGCTTCTCTACCGCCCCCCGGGCCTTATGTAATGAAATCAGTATAATGAAAAGCAAAGCAAAAAGGGCGAATAACCATCATCAGCGCAGACGGAGTGCATTAGCGCTCATCGTCCGTCTGTCATTCGTTTTGCCTGTGTAATTACTCGAACAAAAAATGGTCGGCTATTCCCTCCCCCTTTCCCCCCCCCCGTCTCCCCATGGCTTTGCCCCATATAAAAGAGTTGCGCATTGCATTAGGCGAACACAACAAAATGAGCAACATTTACTCAATCATTCAAAAACATCCATTTACTTGTCCGTTCATCACCACTGCTTTTTGATCAGTCAGTGATAATCTCTTCTTTTTTTGCTTTCCCGACTTCCAACTCGCCCTTACCCTTTCTCGCCCTTATGTCCTCTCTTTTCCTCTTCCCCCTCCTCTCTCTCCTCTCTCTCCTTCCTCCCCCTTCTCTCCCTCCCTCTCCCCCTTTCTCTCTCCATCCCTCTGTCTCTCTACCCCTTCTGTCTCTCTCTCCTTCTCCCTTAATGATACCATCCATTTCTTTTGTTTCATGTTAATTCTATGATTACATACATTATTGGTAAATGCTTAATTCGCATTCATTCCACCAACTAACAAAGGAAGGTTTTCAGGTGTCCGTGGAGTTTCGGAATGAAACTTGGTGGGTGGGTAGAGCACCCAAGGGTTATCGATGGAAGTGCTTTTCTTTTTTGCAGAATGAGCTCGAGTGCCGAGTTATGAAGTGCCAAACTTTTTAGGAAATAAATAAAAATAAAAATTAATATGACTGTTTCGCAGTGGTCAATGGCCCCGTAGGTTACGCCTCCGCTTCCGTTTTTTTCCCCCAGGTTCAATCCCCCCCTTATGCAAATGAATTTTCCCTTTTTATTTTTGCATTTTATGCAAATTATTTGGCCCACAAATCAATTCCTTCTACCGAAGGTAAAACCGGGATTGTTTTTTTCATAATTTATTTTTTTAAGATTCGAGCTGAACCTTAAAAACAAAAGGGAAGCATTGATCAAAATTGAAGGCCATGTTTTGGATCAATTTTTGGACAAAACGGCCAAAAATCTTAGCTTATCAGACCAAATCCTCAGACAAATCCAATTCTTCATCATTTTTAATAATTCTTTCAATTGATGAAGCAAATTCTTTGGCAATGTTAATTTCCGGTGTAATAATTGGGGTTTCATTATTATATTTTTTAAAATATTTTTGGAGGAGGGTAATAATATTTTGAGGGTTGACTTGCATTTTTGGGGATTTTATACGCAGAATAAAAATTTGTGAGTAGAAGGAATTGATTTGTGGGCCAAATAATTTGCATAAAATGCAAAAATAAAAAGGGAAAATTCATTTGCATAAGGGGGGGATTGAACCTGGGGGAAAAAAACGGAAGCGGAGGCGTAACCTACGGGGCCATTGACCACTGCGAAACAGTCATATTAATTTTTATTTTTATTTATTTCCTAAAAAGTTTGGCACTTCATAACTCGGCACTCGAGCTCATTCTGCAAAAAAGAAAAGCACTTCCATCGATAACCCTTGGGTGCTCTACCCACCCACCAAGTTTCATTCCGAAACTCCACGGACACCTGAAAACCTTCCTTTGTAAGCTTTGCGATGGAAACGGTCCTCCCCGACCCCCCCCCGTCACCCCTTCGAATTTGCGCAATTTGTCTGCTCATCAACACCGACTCCCCGCCCCCCCCCCTGCCCCCGTCATGTGTAACCCCTCCTTCCCCCCTTCCTCCCAGCATCATCAGTCAGCCACACTCACTCACTCACTCTCACTAACCAACCACAACACAACATCCACCGCCCATCCGTCGCACTTCCCCCCCCCCGCCCCCCCCCCCCCCCCCCCCTCTAAACGAGTCAGTCGGCAATGGCAGTGGTCGGCCTTTCCCCTCCCTCCCTCCCCCGCTTCTCCCGCTCACTTTGTCCCCTCCTCTCCCCCCTTACCCTCTTCATGTTTCATTGACGAATAATGTGAATAGAATGAGATGAGAATGGCGATGAGATGAGTGCTCGCTCTGTTGTTGTTGGCTGGCGGCAAATGTTAATGGAGACAAAACGAGTAAATGGCGCGACGGGGGGGGGGGGAAGAGGGAAGTGGATGGATGATGCACAACAACGACGTATAAATTTGTCAGAACGATGTAATGGCCCTGTGGGGGGGGGGAGGGCGGGTAAGTGTCTAAATTTGTGATAGTTTTAGCGGCTGAAAATTGAGGTGATGAAAACAAATGCGAATTTAGTATTATTCGCTCATTAGTGTTACGGTAATAAGTTTTTGCTTTAAATTGCGCGGGAATATGCCCCCCAAGACAATTGCACACGCCACCGATGGGCTGTGGGTCAATGGTTCCGATTTTACCACCTTTTGGTTGCATTCACTACCTTTTTTGCGCTTTGCAACTTTTGCCACATCTATGACTGTTAACTGTCAATGAACAAATAATTAATAATATCATCCTCAAATTTATCCTTTTTGGACTAAATTTGTTAAAAGACACTTCATCTCATTTTTCATAATAAAACGTTGTGGCGCCTATCGGCACCGCTGGCAATCCTTTTTAGAAAAAAGCGAAAAAACGTCGACGATAGAAAAATCACTTACTACTGAATTCTTTACTGCTTTTGGAGGGATTTAAACATTAAAAATTATTGCCATTTTTCGTCAACATTTTAAATATTTTGCCATTACTTTAAAGTTGGTGCCACCAGCACCTCAGATTGGTCCTATCCCATTCCGTTTTAATATTTAAATTTTCACCATTCCGCATTTGTATTCACTACAATAATTGGAAATTTCAAAATTGATTTTGTCTTTATTATACAATCACAATTATTCTGTTCACTGCCCCGCCCCTCTCAATTACAGTTCACATTTTGCAGTTGGTCCCTCTCATTTCGTTTGTCCTCCGCCGTTCGTTCATTTGTGCTCCCCTCCCATTGGCTCTCTTTTCTTTCCCTCCACCAAAAAGGGACCGCCCCTTCTCCATAACGTCGTCGATGCAATGAGAAGGGGGCGGAGGAAGAGGGGAGGGGCGGGGGGAGAAGAGGAAAGGGGGGTGTCAGGGGAACATAAGGGGAGGGGGAGGGAGACGGGAAAGGGGGGGGGAGGACGCGGGAATGGTAGTCAAATGTCAAATGGTAGGCAAAAGCAAACGCATCATTATCATCATCAGTAAACTTCTGATCATTAATATAATTGATTAAGCCAATTATCATAATAATAATTGATGTTAAACCCAGCAAAATTGCAACAACTTTGGACAACCGTTTTCACCCCGCAGAGCAGCGGGAGCAGTGACACTTTGACGAACAATTCATTTGCCCAACAGCGACAGCAAATGTTTTCCATGGCCGACGAAGGTGCATATTTTCAAAGCAAAATGGAAAAATAAAATTATTTTAATTCAAAATAGAAACAACAGCAGCAGCAGAAGTCAGTCATCATTATGCTCACAATGATCAGCATCACCATCATCACCAGCAGCAGAGCAACTCATTAGCAACAACTTCCAAACAACGGCACCAAACAGAGGAGGGGGAGGAGGAAAAAGACGGCACAGAGAACAATGGCCAAAAAGAGGAAGAAGAGAATGAAGAGGAAAAGGAGGAGGAGCAGCATGACGATGAGAGGGATGAGGAGGAGGAAGAACAGCAGGAAGAGAAGAGGAGGAGCGACGAGAGGGAGGGGGCCGAACGACGGAAGAACGGGGCGAGCAACAAAAGGAACAACGGCAATTTGCCGCGGGGACAGTGGCCGACGAAGACGGACGATGACGGGGGCGAGCGAAGGGCGAAGCGAGCGAGAAACGATGTGGAGGGCAACGAGACGGGAGGAAGGGCAGCGGGGAAGTCGCAGCCGAAGGGCGAACAACGGTCAGTCGGAGGGTGGGAGGGCGGAGAAAGCGGGGGAGACAAATGGAACGGGGGATTGCGGGGGCCAATCACAATTAAAGACCGGAATTTTGAAAAAAACGGGCCCAGGAACGGGGACCCATGGTGAACGGGGAAAGGGGCAAAAATCCCTGTTTTGCCTGGTTCCCCGTTCCCGGTAATTTTCCATAAAACCCGGGAACGTGAACGGGGCCCTATTCCCGCCGGTCTCTAATCACAATTACCCACGACAAAACGTACGACAAATTTGGCGTTTGTCTTTGAATTTGTCGTTACAACAAACAATTATATCGTTTACGTCTGATATAATCGATTTGGCGTTTTGTCATTGTCTCTGTTGTGTAAATTGTCGTTCAATCACAATTGACAAAATCCACAGTAAATTTGTCGTTTGATAAGAAAAAATAATGGTAATTTGTCCCGCCTATTTTTTGAAAAAATATAATTTGTGTAAAATACTTTTTCCGGGGTTTTCGGGGTCACTGAACATGATAAAAGTGATCAAAATAATGAGGACTGACAAATTTAGCCAAAGGGAATGAGAGATTGATGGTGAATTATTAAAAAGCCAAAGTGATCATTAAGAGAAAATGCCTTTAGCGATGATGATGATGACCCGGCCCATTATGAGGAGAAGCGGCGGAAGTTACCATCATCGGCAAAAGAAAATGCCGACATTTGCACTTCAACGAGCATTCCACCGGATGCCAAAGTCCAAAACCAAATCATGCAAAATTATTTGCACAAAATGATTTGTGCCATAACACATCAACAATTGTCGCGGTAAAAAACCGACAAATTTTAATTCATTTTAAACATTTGACGATTTAAGGGACAGCAATTGCCAAGCCCAACTTTTGAACAGCAACAGCAGCAGAACAACTGCAGTTAGTCCTGTAACAGCTTCAGCAACAGCGGCGAGTGAAAAGAGCAATGGCGCCGCCGCTTCGTCCTCCCAACCGTCCGTTTTCTCGCCTCCCAACAACAACACCAACAGCCATCATTTGTTGCCCGCCAGCGGTCTCTTTCCTGGCGGAATTCCATTTCCGGTGTTCGGCATTAATATCGAACAGGTCGAACATGCCTATTTTTTGCATTATATCATTGCTCAAAAAATATTATTTGATCCCTGTCCATTTTCAGATTCTCAAAACGTGTGAACAGCTCGAGGAGTCGAACAATGTCGACCAGCTGTCCAACTTCCTCAACAAAATGCCGCTGGCAGTGCAAATGAATGTGGCAACGCATGAATCTGTGCTAAGAGCACGCGCTTTGATAAGCTTTCATACGGTAGGACGATGGACCGACAATTTGCATTTGGGCGCACTTTTGGCCCATTTCCGACGATAATTTGCATATGTTTTCGTTCATTTGCGTTAAGGAAAATTTCAAAGAGCTGTACGCCATTTTGGAAAGTCACAAATTCTCACAGCAAAACCATCAGAAGCTGCAGCAAATGTGGTGGGACGCACATTATCGGGAGGCAGAACGAATGAGGGGGAGGTGAAAATGGGGGGGGGGGGAGAAGGGAAATTAGAGAAATATTGGGAGGAGGGGGGAGGGGGGAGAGGTAGAGGTTGGGAGGAGGAGGGGGAAAGAGGGAAATGGGAGGGGGCAAAGAGAAAATTAGAGAAATATTGGGAGGGGAGGGGGGGGGGGAAGGAAAAGGAAAATGAGGGGGGGGGGGGCAGGGAAATAGTTAAATGATGATAATTAGCAAAAACATAAATTGGAATGAGAAAACGTGAAAAGGTGCATTTTTAAGGTCATTGGGCCCAGTGGACAAATACCGCGTCCGCAAGAAGTACCCGTGTCCGCCGACAATTTGGGACGGCGAACAGAAAACGCATTGCTTTAAGGAAAAAACGGTGAAATAAAAAATGAATAAAAAAAACATTTATGAAATGCCATTCTTGCAGAGGACAATGCTCAGAGAGCATTATCTGAGCGACGCGTACCCGAACCCGGCCAAGAAGAAGCAGCTGGCGGAAGAGACAGGTCTAACGCCGATGCAGGGTAAGCAATTAATGGACCAATGAATTGACCCGTGGGCAAAATTCATGACACTTCGGTTTTTAAAATTTAATTAGACAGATTTAGACAAGGCTGTTTTTTTCATTAATTAATTATTGTTATTAAGTTGGAAATTGGTTCAAAAATCGGCGACAGGTAAACGAAAACAAAAATATATTTGTTTAATTTCATTAATTTGACCTTATTTTACAGAGAGACCGAGCGGCAAACCAAAAACATAAGTAAGTCTACTTCATTAAGACTCTTTTTATAGAAATGATTCCAAAACTGTATCGAATATCGGAATAATGCAATACCCTTCATGAACAATAGTGTTCGTGGGAACGGAGTTCGGGATGGAATTTCAAAAGTCGGAGGGGGGTGGGCGTGGACTAAGCCCAAAATGCCTGAGATACCATGAGGGATATCTTTAGGCATGTAAATCTTTTTTTTTTACGGAAAACGGACTAGCGATAAAAGCCCCAGGAATACAAAGCGAATTCCGCCCAACCCATCCCTAATTCACCAGGGCTTAACCTAGCTTTTTGATAGTTTTCCGATTTTACCCGACTTTAAATTGGGCCCATCGCTTTCAGAATGAACGGCGCCCTTCTCTCCACCGGTTTGGCCTCGTCGCCCAAATGCAGCCGAAACAACGACAGCAGAAACACTCACAACGATTCATGTGAATCCGAATTTGACGACGACGAAATGCGCTCCTTTTCGCATTCGCACAACAGCTCAGAGCCAGAGCAGGAGGTGACGGAGAGAATGGCCATGGACGAAGAGAATGAATCGAACGAAGAGGGGACGAGCGAAGTGAAGCAGCGACAAATCGCAGGGGTACAAATGACGACGGGGACGACAATGGCACTTGGAGGGCACGAGGAAGGAAGGCAAAAAGTGGGGCAACCCCAGCAGGAGCAGCACAACGGCACAAGGACAACAGGGGAGACGGAGCAGCAACAGAACAGGACAGGAGAAGGTGGGTGAAATGGGTGGAGACAGTAACAGAACATGGCACGGCAAGTGGTGGAAATAGAGGGGAGGGAGGGGACGGGAAGTCGGAACAGTAACAGAATATGGCAAGACAGGGTGCAGGGAAAGATGGCTGATTTAAAGCCGAGGAACGCACTTACAATTAGGGAAACCTTCGAAATTTGTCGCTCAATTGTTCATCCCTCAGGGAATTCACAAATGCCTGCCGCGATGTTCCCCTCAATGTTTGCTCCCCAATTGGCTGCTGCCGCTCCTTTAAATCCGCTCCATTTGCTGTTTTGGATGCAATCAATGCAATCAGCGGCTCAACAAACTTTGCTGATAAATGAATTTCATCAACAGAACCAGCGACAAAATGCTCAGGTTTCACAACTTTTTGTTGGGTTTCTAATATATTTTAAATTTAATACTTTTAAAGAACATTGCCATCTCAAAACTCACCGTTCCTAAGCACTCCATTTCGCCCTTAACTCATTTGCCGGAACGAAGGACAACGACCGAAAATTGCGATGGAAAAAATGCCGTGGCAAACAATGGAATTGTGAAAATAGAGGAGACAAAAAGTTTTGCTGAAGAAAGAAAACCCTTCAAACTTTCCATTGACCAACTTTTGAGTTCAAAAACAAATGGCAGACACAAAAACGAAAAGAACAAAACCGGCGATCAGAATATTTAGTTGAAAAAAAGAAAATCAATATACTATTTCATTAAATGGCATTAAATGAATAAATATATATAAACCACGGAACCCGTCAATTGGGCGCTCACGATTGGGCGCCAGACTCGTTTAGGGCCTTGTAACTTTTTTCTTTGTTAACCACATTTCTCAGATTCTTATAATTCGAAAGCTTTAAGTGTTTAGAAGGTATTAATAAGCTATTGCTAAGCGATTGACCATCTCTTAAAAAAGTTACAGCTTGAAGAACGCAAAAAAGTCAGAAATTTTGTACATTTTTATTCATAACTTTTTTATAGGCAGGTATTTTTTAAAATTTTTAGAGCGCTAATAGAGTCCATAAGCAGCATCCGAAAGACAATGAGTTTAAAAAATTTGGTTGTCTAAGAAAAAAGTTATGGCGTCCGAAAGTTGGCTGGCGCCCAATTGACGTAGACCGTATAAACCATGCATAATTCTAAGAATTTGTGATCATTAGAGACCGCAAAAAAAGGCACCAAAAATTGTGAAAAAGGCACTATAATAGGCACCAAAAAAATCCAAAAAGGCATGAAAAGGCACAAAAATCCCAAAAACATTTCAGGTTGAAAAACCGGTACTTTTTGGCTGGGAAAACCGGTACTAGTACCGGTACCGGTCAAAACCGGTACTAGGTACTCATTTTTTCAGTACCTGTACCGGTACCGTGCTACCCTACATAAAACGATCGAAATAATTTTGAGAAAAAAATTTTTTTTTCTAAAAGTAAAATTATGGATAAAAAAACACAATTTTGGGTAAATTTTTTGAGAAATTTTTCCATTCTTAGGGGTGTACTTTTTTAACTTAGAAAGGTCAATTTCGTGTGCCAATTTCGTGTCAGGTGATTTCGACAGTGGTTGATTTCGGCAGTAGGTGATTTCGACAGTGAACTATTTCCCTTGCTCTTTATGTCTGCTATTGGTTTCGACAGTACAGTGAATTCGACATTGAGTGATTCGACAGTAACACCGAATTTTTAAAATTGGCATAAAATCAAACTTTCACCTAAGCAAAATCAACAAATAATGAGTGATTTCGACATTAACCCTTGATTCTACGGAACCGGTCATTTTGGCGTGGCCATTTTGGCGTGGCCACTTTGGCGTGGCCGTTTTGGCGTGGCCACTTTGGCGTGGCCATTTTGGCGTGGCTGGATAAAACTTTTCTCAGGCAAGCAAACTAAACATTCTTAGTATCATTCGATAGCCCTAAGTGTTCTTTATTAGCCTGCAAAATTTCTTCATTATGACTTGTTAAGAGGGAGAAAGCCTATATGGGAGCGGAAAACCCTTTACTGTGGTTTGAGGGATACCAAATGAACACAAGCCTATGGTGCGGAAGCAAAAAGAACTATGCCACAGTAAAGGGTTTTCCGCTCCCATATAGGCTTTCTCCCTCTTAACAAGTCATAATGAACATAGTTCTTTTTGCTTCCGCACCATAGGCTTGTGTTCATTTGGTATCCCTCAAACCACAGTAAAGGATTTTGACACTCCCAAATAGGTTTTTTCCCTCTTAACAAGTTATAATGAACTTAGTTCTTTTTGCTTCCGCACTGTAGGCTTGGGTTTATTTGGTATCCCTCAAAACACAGTAAAGAGGTGAGTGGTCAGTAGGAAGGAATTCCACAGCAAAATTTTGGGAGGAGAGAAAGAGGGTCTGATTACAGTCCGTGACTACAGAGGGGTTTTGGTGGAAAGACAGGGCAAAGTCATTTTCTTGTGACACCCAAATATTTAAAAGATAGATGCCCTTGAATAATCCCAGATCAACAAATTTTCATAACTTGGTGGGAGAGGGAGACCAAATGAGGGTGCTGTTATCCTGAAGGAGACATTTTCCTGTAGAGTAGTGACAATGCGAGTGCCCTAAGAGGTTCTGATTTGATCTTCAGAATGGTGAACATTGATCTCCGTTTGAAAGGCAAAACAATTAACCGCGCTGTGGTCATGCCATGACCAACCAAGAATTGGGTGACGTTTGGTATAGACAATGGGATTGTGAGTGAGAAGGAGGTCACACTCATTGGTGAGAATTCCCTCAGAACAAATTTTCCTCTGAACCATCATATTGCACTCTTGCGAGGAGACAGGAAGATTGAGGGTGTCCAGTTGATCAATGATTAGATCGTTCCATGGGTTTGTATATTCTCTTAGAGCTTTACGAACTTTTCTACAGACCCAGGCACTTGATTTTTGCTCAAAAGGGTTTGGCCGAAATAGACGAATGGATTGTCGAATGGGAGTGTCAGAGGGAGTGTTCTAAACGTTGGGCATGGGAGCCATTTGGGTAAAGACCAAATGGTGCCATCAATGTGTGTTTGACACACCATTGGGTGAATAGAGGCAAAGGAGGTGTCACCCAAAGGGGAGGCTAAGGAAAGAGTCAGAGACAAAATGAGGATGGATAAATAGAAATTATAACGTGTCAGGAAAGGAACAATAGAGAAGTTAATGCCAGTAGGGCGCGCTTCCCATTCATCAATAGCGTGAAGTTGGTCGAGAGAAGAAGATTGATCAGTGAGAGAGTTGGTTGCTTTTCAGCAGAGCCAATGCTCTCAGGCAGTTCTTTGTTCTCCGATGCTAAGGGTTGGTCAGTTTGTTCAGAGAGAGTGAGAGTATTAAAGTTTGGGTGAAGACTATGTTCGTTGAGTGAAAGATTCTGAAAGGAGTCGACGGGATATGATTCGTGAGAATTTAATGAGTTTATTTGACGTCTTTCACCATAAGGATGATTGGTGTCGAATTTCTATTCCAGTTCGAATTGTCACGAGAAAAGGACTGCTGGTTCCGCCAGTTTCCTCTTTGAGAAGAGTCATACCCCCGATGTAACTGTTGTTGGGAGACGAGGAGATGGGGATACTATTTGGATTGTTAAAGCGAGGGGGAGGAGGTTGGCTCCTTGCCCAAGGCTGTGAAGAAGAGTTTTGATTTTTACGGGCCAAAGTGCGACAGTCTCGGATAAAGTGTCCAGGCTTCTTACAATAATTGCATGTGAAGGCGCGATTGGTGGGCTGGTTCCAGTTTTGAGGTCTTTAAGAGCTCGGGGGGCTGGGCGGACGGAATTATTGTTGTAGCTATTTGGATTGGAGCTGGGAGGTGGTGAGGGACCAAAGGATAACTCTTTTCTGATTAGGGGGTGGTGATTGCCAGGTTGTGAAATTGCCTTGAAGGTAATTTGAAGGAGATTGGGCGGAAGAGGTGGCCATAGCATTAAGCCAGTCAGGGTCCATCCTAGGTTTGCGGGTCAATAATAAATTCTCAACTTCCAGGGCCTTAATGCGAGTTTCTTCAAAAGTCTGGGAGGCACTACTACCAAGTCTAACATGAAACCAGATTTTCCCTAAGTTTTTCTAAAAAGGTGGACTTAAGCATATCCTTGCGAAATTTGGGGTCCAATTCCTGATAAGCCGCATTTACCAGGTGAATAAGGCGTTCTACAAAGGTCTCGACAGTTTCCCCTTCCTTCTGTCTACAGGTGGCTAGCGATTGTTTGGCTAATTGAGACTTAAAGGGGGTGTCAAGAACAACTTTTAAGGCATCCCAAGCAGATTGAAGTGTCGCCTTATGGGCTAAAGGAAGGTCTTCAAAAATGTCACGGGGAGTCCCTTCTAACATCATTTTGAGTCTGCCAATTTTATCACTCTTCTAATCGTCTACCAGTGGCCTCAATATAGTCCCTAAATTTTCTTGACCAGGATTCAAATGTTTGGGTGGACTCACCGGTGAAGGGGTTAAGACCACCCGAGGCTTGGTTCTCAAACGTTAAACCATTAATCCGGTCAGGGGTTTCTTCAGCCCATTCATCAGGCTGCTCTTCCGTGCCAAACTGGTTAATGTGAGGAGGGGTGGAGCTATCCGTGAGACCCTTGTTTCTATTGATTTTTTTGGAAGGAATATCGAGAGGAGTGGATGTAGAATTTGCGGGGAAGATGTTTTGAAGCACACTAGCGGGGGTTGTCGGAAAGGAGTGCGAGACCTACTTCGGTTCGTTTTCGGGAGGGGCTGTTGGAAAGGGCCTGGGTCTGAAAGGGAGTCAATCCGGGTTGCCATGGTTGCTAACCCAGTATTCAGTTCTTCAGATAATTTGAAAATTGCCTCGTTTGTCCCATTTACCCGACGGTTAAGACAGCGGAGATTACGGTTGGAAGCATCCTCTAGTCCCGAAATTTGGCTTATCAAATTTTCCAGGTCACTAATTTTGGCCTGGACAGAAGGATTCCGCCCCGAGTTGTATGCAATTGGAGACGTAGGCGAGCGAATGTACGTAATTAGGGACAAAGGTGAACGAATGTACGTGATTAGTGATCAATGAGAACGAATGTGTACAATTAGGGACCAAGGCGAACCAAAGGCAAACGAATGTACGTGATTAGTGATCAATGACAAGGAATGTGTATGATTAGGGATCAAGGTGAAGACTAACTAAGTGATCAACCGATTGACTGACTGACTGACTGACGGGACCAACCGATCCCATCCCTTTCCCATCGGGAAAGGGATGTCCCGCCTTTCCTATTGGAAAAACCAATGGGAGAAGGAGAAGAGGGGAAAATGATTAACCGGAAATGAAAAAGTGTACTGTCCCCCCCCCCCTTTTTGGTACGGTAGTATCTCTTAATATCCAACGACGCCAAAACGGCCACGCCAAAACTGCCACGCCAAAACGGCCACGCCAAAGTGGCCACGCCAAAGTGGCCACGCCAAACTGACCCCGACCGCTTTTTTTAACTAATTTTTCCATAAAATTAATTAATTATTTGTTATTAAGTTGGAAATTGGTTCAAAAACCGGCGACAGATAATAAAAAAATTTATTTGTTTAATTTCAAAAATTGAACTTATGTTGAGAGAGCGAGCGGCAACCAAAAACATTAAGTTTAAATTCAGTCCACTTCTTTTTGTAGAAATGATTCAATAAGGTATCGAATTTTGGGAATATGCACAACTCTTCATGAACAATAGTGTTCGATGGAACCAAGTTGAAAGTCGGAAAGGGGGTGGGTGTGGACCAGGACGGAACGGGCCATTTTGGCGTGGCAATTTTGGCATCGTTGGTTATAACTTCTTCATCGTTGTTTGTTTGTTTTTGAAATTATCTAATATAGATTTTTAAATTTCCCGCGTAAATATATAATTTAAAAGTGAAAAACAATCAAGTTACTCAAGCATTGTTTTTGTGCCTGTTTTTGGGTTTTTATGCGTATTTAGGTGTCTATTTTCTTTTTTCTTTTTTGTCTAAAATAGTAGCCTATTAGGTAGAACGTATGCAAATTGGGTTGAACCGAAAAATTTTAGCCCCTGATTAGCGAATTTTAAAATGAAGCAAAAAGGTGCGTTATTATATATTGAATTTTATGCATTCTATCCACTTTGACCTGTCCAATCAACCGCACAACCGGAATAGGCGACTATAACACATTTTTTAACTGACACATATGAATATATTCTCATTCGGAAAACACTAGATATGAATTAAAACTGAAAAACTTTTAATAGTCCAACAGTCTTCGTGAAAAAATTAAAATAAGGAAATTATAACTTGTAGTTTGTTTATTTAGCATATTGAAATTTTATGGTCCGTTACGAAGACTGGTCTATTCCAGACATACTTATATTGAATCGATCTATTACCCGTGCGTGGTATTTGGGTGCCGTTTCACAGCGTATGTTTTCTCCCTATCCCATGAATTACAGTTTTACTTTTTAGTCGGAGCTGAATTCATGTTGACGGCTGGGATTTTTGCGTTCGTTTACCCCACCAACGTGAGTTACTTTGAGTCCTTTACAGTTATTGACATTAAAATTTTCAGATTGAGGCGGAAGATCCGGACACGGACTTTGTCATTTAAGCGCGCATTCCTTCAAATGCCAATGATGCGGTCATTCCATTTCAACTCAGATTTTTGTGTTCGCCGCTTCCACGGACTGCACTGTGTTGGACCAATTTTGGCCTGAATTTCAAATGAGGACCAAATTAGCGGAAGTTAATGAGGGCGGCGTGATCAAAAGGAACAGTGTGGTCGACTCATTTTATTTGGTGTGATTGATCAGAAAACAAATTTGGGTGGAAAATTTTTTTTGCGAAGATGTGTAGTGAAAACAATTCATATCATAGATTCATTTATTTATTGTATATTTTCGAATTTTATTTGTAATTAATTTTGTGTATATATGTACATATAGTTTCATTTTTCAATTTTTAATAAAATTTTCAAAGAAACGATTAAAAATTGAAAGAGTGTCATTTAAAAGGGCCAAAGAGATAATCTCAAATTTTGGTTAAAAAATGGAAGAGATTAGGCTGGCACCGGTACTGGTACCGCTACCAGCGGTTCTTTCCGATTTTTCAGGTATCGGTTTTTAAAAAAATGAAGTACCGGTACCGGTTTTTCCAGTACAGGCGGACCGGTACTAAATATCACTGGTAAGAAAGAAATTTAGTTTTAAAATTGGCATAATGCCATTGAAGAGTGACAAAAAGGCAAATAATTCCATTCATTAGATTGTCGTAAGAAATATCCCTTCATTAAATTCCATCTTTACAAAAGACGGAATTGGCGAGGAACAAATTATCAAACGAATCGCGTATTTAACGTAATCCACGTTGACTATTCTCCGAGATTTGATGAATGAATTAAAAATGATATCCATCGCTTAGTTTAAATGGTTTTAGCGTTTTATCTACAAAATATCTCTTTATTTTAGTGTTTTATGAAATTCGGTGCTGTCGTTTTGGTAGAGAATGAAGCTCGGACGGAGAATAGCACTTTTGGGTGTTCCGCGACCGCTTCAGCTGTTTCCTCGTCAATGCTTGGTCGACTTGCCAGCATTGCTTCATTATCGCATGACAATTTATGCCAATATTTGGAATTAATTAAATGTCAAACAAGTAAGAGAATCGAGTGTACATAAATAAAAGTTTAGTCTTCTTTTAAGTTCCAAATGGCGTCATAATTGTGAGTGAACACCATTCATTGGAATATCGCAGGATAAAAAATGGGTGAGAGTCAACGCGTAAATTCAATTGGAAATGTGACAGATGAAAGCTTCAAGCGAAATGCCGAAAATTGACCCCGGGATGCGCCTTTCTGTTGCTTCTCAGCTCTGTTCCGCAATCGACTTCTGTCATAAAAATTCCATCGTTGTCGGAGCGATATCCAGCGAAAATGTTTTGTTTTGTATATCTGAAGAGGTGGGTGCAAAATACGGCACCAGTCGAAATAGCGCCATCATTTTAATATTTATTTATGCATTATATTTAATAGTGTCTAGCCTATTAAACAGAAAACATTAATATTTCCTTCTTTTACAGAGAGTTAAAGTAAAGCTTTCGCACTTTGGTCTTCATTACACTTCCGATGGCAGCAATGACATAAATGAAGTGATTTGCCCTCCATGGTATAATTTGCCAAATTAATTAATGCCATTTTCATTTGGAAAGAGTTTCTGTAGATTTTTTAAACCTCTTATGCAAACGAAAAGAAGAATGAATGCCTTTAAATTACAGTTAATAATTTCCCCATTAAATAATTGGCCACTTTTAAAGGTATTTTGCCCCTGAATGTGTGCTCAATGTGAGGGAAAGACTGTCCTTTTGCACTGACATTTGGTCCTTCGGTATTTTGCTTGTTGAACTTTTTACGGGTTGGCAATTTGCCCAAATTTGGAGTCGGAAGCAAGTCGTGTCCGTGCTTCGTTCAATCATTTTCAAAAGTACATTCTTTTTTTACAATATTCGATCTTTTTCCGCTCTTTTTTTCAGCGAGAAAAGGCTCATGTCTTGAGAATCTGCTCGACTCTGTCGAAGTTTCTCGCCCCGCTTTCAAAACTTCGCGTCATTTTCTTCAAAATGTTCTTTATTCTGTGCCTTTTCAATGTCTACAAATTTCTCCGGGTAACAGACCCGATTCGACCACTTTGCATCGACTTTTACAAGAGGCCAATCAACACGGAGGGAGTGGACTATCCGTCAGTGATCAGAAGAATATCGATCCCATTGACGAGACAATTGAGTCGATCAAAGGTGATTTTTTGGAGTGTTTAAGCCATGAAATTGTTGGGTTATTGTATATGTTTCGCTAAATGTCAGAGAGAATACGGAGCGAATCGAACTTGGCAAAATTTGGGTTCAATTCTACCACAATCAACGAAATGTTTTTCCTGTGGAAATTGTGCGGGAGCAGCGTGGAGAGCATTCTCATCCGAAACGGGGTCATCAAAAACCGACCGCCAGTGCTGACACTTCCCAGGTGATTAATGCGACGGAAAGTGAGTGAAAACCGGACGAAAATTTATACTTAAAAAAAGGATATCCCGTTTTTTGTTACTATGAAATTTTATAAATCTATTTTACAAATCTCAATTTTAATTAAAGAGGAGATAATTGGAGCCAGAGATCACACATTTTTGAACCCTTTTTTTTAGATTAGTCGTCGATGATTTGCAACTTTACGGAAATGAAAAGGCTCGCAAAGTCACTTTGTCATTGAATATCGCCGAACTTCCGTTGAGCAACCTTCTTGAAGTGCCATGCCTTTGTTCTTTTTGTCCATAACAACATTTTTTATAATTTAGCGACTTAATTCCATCCCGCGCGAGGATTTGTACTTGAGCCTGGAGATGACGAGCATTTATGGACAGGACGAAAAGTGGAAAATACCATCACCGCATGAAATGGACAATGTTCAGTCTTTGGTTGTTAAGGAACGGGACATCACTTATCAGGTGACTTTGTCCAGAGATTGGTGACGAGTGGTGTACATTTTGAACATTGTGTTGCAAACCAAAAAAGTTGAAGTACTAAAAATGTAATTTTGGTTGTTTCAGTTCAAACGGATGCGTTTGTTTCGTCGTCTGTTGTCCGCGTTTCCCTTCAAGTCCGATTTGTTCCGTTTCGAATGCCAAAAAGACATACCGCCGGTGTATCGTGGCGCCGTTTGGTCCGCTCTGTTGGGCGTTTTTCTCGCTTCGTCTGACTCAACAAATTCCCAGGCCGACTTTTGCAAAATTGACACATTTTCGGAACATTCTGCGGATCGTCAGCTTCAAGTGGACATCCCACGCTGTCACCAATACGACGAATTGGTTTGACACTTTTATTGGCCATTAATTTTAATGCCAATTAAAGGAATTGATACAATTCATACATTTAGATGTCGTCTCCGATGGCCCATTACCGGATGAAGTTGCTCATCAAGGCTTTGCTCGTCTCCCGCAAGGACGATGACTTTGTCTATTGGCAGGGACTCGATTCTCTGTCAGCGCCCTTTCTCATTTTGCACTTCAACGATCTCAGTACCGCACAAAATGCCATTTTCTTTTCCCCTGAATTTGCCTTTCCAGCGACTGCTTTTCGTTGTCTCAACGCTTTCATTGAGCGTTACCTGCGCGGCTTTTTTCTTCGTGACAATTCGACGGTGATCCGAAATTATTTGGCCGAGTTCATGCGCATGCTCGAGTTCGTCGACCCGGAGCTGTTCACCCATCTCATTTCCTTAGACTTCCATCCCGAACTCTTTGCAATTCCGTTGGCACTTTTTTCCTTTTGCCCTTTTTATACAATACTATTTTTAGTTGGTTTTTGACTTGTTTTGCCCATGTTTTGCCACTCCACAAATTGGTCTGTCTTACCTTTTTTTTAATCATTTAATTGTGTCTTTTTTAAGTTTCATTTATGGGATTCTCTCCTTCTTGCCGATTCGTATTTTCCGCTGTGCGTCATTTCTTAATTTTCCCCCAATTTTTGGATTTATTTATAGTTTTATTGGCGTTGCCATCCTTCTTCAGCTCAGGTCCCGACTCATTTCTGTCAGTTTTAATGAGGCCATTTTGCTATTCTCCGATTTGCCAGGTATAAATTTCATAGTTTGGTTTCCTTTTTACTTTTGCTTCTTTAGACCTTTCCATTGATGAAATTGTTCAAATTGCCAAAGTACACTACACTAATTGGTTAGCAACAGAAGAGGGGAAAATCGTATGATCATTATTCTTCATTTTTAAATATTCCAACATTTAAAGCTAATTTAAAGTATTGTTTTTTAATCTTATCATTAAAAAGAGAGAATAAAATTTTGATTCAGGCAATTTTAATGTATTAGTAATGAATAAGTTTAAAACACTAATAATTAATTGATCTCTTTTTCATTTTGGTTGTTTTTGTTTTATTTTGAGAATGGCATCAATTCTTTCCCATTTTGGCCCGTCGTCAACCGATGGCACCGGCGTAAAAAAGTCGGCAGAGCGGCATTCTAAACAAAAAGGGGACGGCACGAAGGAAAGTGGCACGACGACGACTCTCTCGACGAGACCATGGGTGGAAAAATAGTGGGGATTTTCCATTGGAGGGACGAACGGCAAATTTGAAAATGGCATTTTAGCAGGCCGAAGAAAGTGGAGGAAGTGGCGTACCAAGAGGAAGTGGTTGCAGTGCTGAAGAAATGCATCCAGGGAGCAGACGTGCGAATTTACAAATCATTAATTGGTGGAAAAGTTAAATCGCATTAAGTTGCCGAATTTGCTATTTTATGGCCCACCCGGCACCGGGAAAACATCGGCTGCCGTTGCTTTGTGTCGTCAACTCTTTAAAACGCCACCACTTTACAAGGACAGGGTGTTGGAACTGAACGCCTCCGACGAACGTGGCATTGACATTGTTCGGCACAGAGTGCGTTTGAGTTTGATGCACGCATTTTTATTTAAAAATCCATTTTAATACATTTTTTCCAAATCGGCAAATATGATTCTTTCATTAGCGCTTATTTATCTCATTTATCAGATCAAAGAGTTTTCCAAAGTTGCGATTTCATCCGTCCGCATAGGAAATGATTCCATTGTGCCGTTGAAAGTGATCATTTTGGACGAGGCGGACGCGATGACCAGTGCCGCACAGTCCGCGCTGAGACGGACGATGGAAAGCGAAGCGCAATCGACGCGTTTCTTTCTGATCTGTAATTACATCACGCGCATCATTGAACCACTAACGTCACGTTGCGCGAAGTTTCGCTTCAAACCGCTTTCAATGAACGCGCAGAAAGAAAGGTGTTTTTTAAGGAATTGGGATGGAATTGGAACTTAATTGATTCAAAATTATATTTTCAAAAGACACAAATTTCAAACAAATTCTTTTTTCAGATTGATGGACATTTGCAAAGCTGAAAATGTTCAAATTGACCAGGAAGCAATCGAAGAATTGGTCAATTCCTGTTGCGGTGACTTGAGAAAATCAATCACTCTGCTCCAATCGCTGGCTTCCCTTGGCCGGCAAATCTCTGTGGACGATGTTCGAGAAGTGTCAGGGCATATTCCCGACGAGGAAGTGGATTTGCTCGTTAAGACGGCCCAATCCATTAATCCTGAAAAGGTCGGAACTTGTTTTCTGACAAATTATGATTTGATTTTGCATTGACAGATTCTCGACAACGTTCGACTGATCGTCAGAAATGGTTACAGTGCCACCCAAATGCTTTCACAATTGGCGGATGTCCTTTTGGAGACAATCACTTTGGAACCGACTAATCTTTCCAAAATATTCGAGAAAATGGCGGTCAGTTCGAAACGATAAAAATTGAATTATGAGTTGTAAAACACTATTTATCCCTCTTTACAATTGTTTTTCCCTTAAAGGAGGCCGAGAAATGTTTAATGGACGGGGCAGACGAATACCTCCAATTGCTCGATGTTGCGCTGACTATTCAGAAAAGCTTTTTGGACGCAAATATCCAGTAAAAAATGTCCTTCTTCCAAAAATTGCATCTCAATTCCGATCATTTCACTTTTGTTCCATTTAAATGTACGAGGACCAACAATGGCCTTAATTATATTTTTGTTTCTTGCCAATTTTTCGATGAAAAGGTCAAAAGCTATTTAGAGTTTGTCCAGTGTTTTTTTTAATTTGGGAAGGGGGGGGGGGACTTTTAGCACAATTCGAAGTGATAATTAAGGAATTTGAGGCAAAAAGTAAAAGAATTTGATGAAAAAAAGTTACATTGGTAAATACAAATTCATAAATTCAAAAAAACATTCTGTTTGGGACTTTCTCTTCGTTTTCGTCCACATTTTTTCTTCCTCTTCTTCTGTTGTCCCTTCTTTTTTTAGTGGTGCCTTTGTCATTAACTTTCTTCTCCTTTTAGTCGCCTTCTCTCCCTCCCCTCTCCCTAAGGCAGTTATTGGTCCGCTTTTCCCTTTGTACCTTTACCCCTTCAGTGTGCTAATTACGGGTCTCATCATCCAACCAACCCCCTCCCCCGATCACCCCCCCCCCCTGGCACCCGCCTCCCAACAGTTTGGCCAATAAGGACATCCTCACCCCTGGTGTAGATACGGGCCGAAAATATCGGGTTTTCACCACGACCGCAAATGTCGGCGGGGCTCCTTTTGATTTTGGGAAGGAGTCAAAACCCATTTAGGATTTGATTTGCCCAATGTTTTTTTTAATATGAAGAGAAAACGATAATTTTTTTGTTTCCATAAAAGAATTAATTTGTAGATGTAGCTAAACAATGCATGGATCAGCAGTAACTTCGGATATTCAATGCTTAAAATTAGAATCATCGTATTCATGGAAGGATTGGATCAGGTGGAAAACAAGAGACAATTGCTCTCTATTACAGTTTACACGAGAAAAAAACACGACCATAAATCTCACCCCTCACGAAAAATTTTTGAATTTCTAAGTCATGAGACTTTTCAAAAAAGTTTTCTTCGGATTTTTTAGGCAGGAGCCATGAAAAAATTAGAATTTTAGGTTAAGGGACACATGGAATGCCGTTGTCACGTCGCAATCGCAAATTCAGAAGCATACTGAACAGCTTGAAAAAATTGTTTCGGAGGAGAACAGCTACAGAAATAATGTGCACTCAAAACCCAAAATTAATGTTCAATTTCCTTCCAACATTTAGGCATCGGATATTCAAAATCGGCAAATTATGATTCAAATTGTGGAAAATAATGTGAACAGAGCGAGGGAATTGGTCAGAACAGCACGTTACCAGCTGAACGCTTCCAATTCCATGCTGAGCGAAAGTAAAGTCATTTTTATAAATATTTGGATGGAATTTATGGTTTTTATTTGTAAAGTGAGTGAAATGTTCAAATCGCAGGAAGAGAACGATACCCAAACTGACCAAAGCGCCATGGAAATGAACAACATAAACGCCCAACTGGGGTTTGTCGATTAGTTATTTTTCAGTAAAAATTCTGGGAATTTTCAGTGCTTTTCATGGTGTTAATAATATGGGCATTAAATGTGGCATTTTTTGAAAAAATAAATCAATTAAAATTTTTGAGTTTTTTCTCCGTTCATTTTCTATTGTTTTTAGCTTGGAATTGACAAAGTTACGCAATGAGTTGGTTTTCCGGCGTCGTCATATGCTCAGAAATCTTTGTGAAGTTTTTTTTCCGCCGACGAAGGATTGTTCGCGGCCATCGCTAATCTTCCGAAGGCAATGCCTTTGCCCCAAATTCGATGCCATTCGCTCTTTGCATTACCCTTCTGTTCCTGCTCGACTCGGTGTTTTTTTTGGCTTGTCATTATTCAGTTTACCCTTTCAATTTGTTTCCCTAAGGTCACAATGATGTCGAAATAAGTTCCGCTGCTGGTTTTATTGTTCAACTTCTGCTCGCGATTAGCCATATTTTGGACATTCCCCTTAAACATTTGCTCGTTTTCAATGGCTCTCGTTCAGCAATTATTAATCGTTCGTCGTTGGAACGGTTTGTTCTTCCCTCCAGGGACCTATCAAGGAATTGGGTTTTGATAGGGGTACCCGTTAACATGGTAAGGGTTCTGACATTTGCGCTCGGACATTTACGATTCAAAAAAGTTAAACATATTATTGGACATATTAATTATGATTGGGTATGGTTAATCAGGTGTTTTTTTATCTATAAGGGAAATGTCTGGGCAATGAATTTTCACGAAGCCGAAAATGTCCGAAAATATTTCGAGCCACAAATGTCCGATGCCTAAACTTCGGGACGCAAATGCCCGGTTTTCTTTTGTGCCGCAAAAGTGGGATAACCTTTTTCCACTCTCCTCCACAAAAATAAAGAATGTACGTCAACCCCAATTTTTGTTTTTAGCTTTGATCTACATTCCAATTCGTCGGCAAAGAGTCAAAGGAATCGAATGGACCAGGCCATGTACATGCTTAACGAAATCATTGTCCAATTGAGGGCCGAGTCGGGTGTTTTGTCTAAGGAAACGGACCGACCCATTCGCCTCATCCACGAGTTACTGCTTTCTTTCATAGGCTCTCATCGGTTCGTCTTTTTCCCCCCTTTCTTTGCTTTGAATTTCCAATTTTATTCTTTTTCAGATTCCATCGTTCCGATTTGCTCATTCCATACGAGAAATTTCCTTATGCCAATCAAAATTCATTGCCAAATTACTTAAGTGTCAAAAAGGACCAAAATATTGACACTTCTCAACTTTGTAACATTCTGATGCCATTTTCAAATTAATTAATATACCTATTAAGATTTTTATCAATAAATATATTGACAATTCCTTTTTTTGTTGAATAAATTTTATTTGTTTTTCTCAAAATGCCATCACTTTTCACTTTATTTTCTTACCATTTTCTGTTGGCCTTGGTTTAATCAAATGACTGACGCTTCCACCGTTTCCAATAGTGTTGGCATTGAGGATGAATGCGCTGATGAGGACGAAATTTTGGTTGAGCCCCGTTTTCGTTATTCTCGGGTGCTCGGCAACTTGGTCAGGGTGTGTTGTATTTGTTTGCTTTTTTCTTATTCCATTTACTTTTTATTCTATTTTCAGGCCTTGGATGTTGACTCGGCTTCCGCTTTTGCTATCCATGACAAATTCTTGGCCGTTGGCTTCCAATCGGGTCGCATCTGTTTTTACGATCACATGGGAAATGAAACATTGCATTCGGTCGGTATAATATAATCACAACAATTTCTTTTCCGGTTGGTTATTTCATCATTGTTTTCATTAAGTCGTCCCGTTACCACAAATGTGCCGTTTCTTCCATTTCGATTGATCGCCCGGGCAATTACTTTATCAGTTGTGCCAATGACTTTTCCGTGAACATTTTCGGCATCGGTTCTACCGAGTTTAACCAAGTCTGACTGAGCCATTACAATGCAAAGGCAAATTGGCCATTTTTAGCGCCTTTCTCTCCCCTACTCAGCCAAAGTTGTCGAAATCGCGGCTGATTTCTCTCGACTTGGTTCCAATCAACGCTTTCTGGTCGGTTCTCGGGACTTAATTCTCTACGAGCGTGGCATCCGCGCCGAACTTTTTGCGGGCAAACGACGTGAGACTGTTCTCTACAAGGGGTTGGATCGCGATTGTTCGATCTCAGCCATTTCTTGGCTTGGCCAATACGTGGCGTTCTCCAACGAAACGGGCACTCGCATTTACGACTTGTAGGAATATTGGTTTTATTGCTGCCAGATGCATTTTCGGTTTTTTTTTATTGATAAGGAAACTCGGCCGTAGTTTGACACTCATCCAACCGTTTCACAACTCCAACGCTCTTCCCGGCGCGAGTTGCACTCCAAAATTGACTTGGTGATTTATATAAATTTCATGGGTTAGAAAGAGGGCATTGGTTATTTTCTTTGATATTTCACAACAATAAAATTTTGGGTATTTCGAAAATTTCTTAAACTTGGTAAATAAACTTTCTTTTTGAGGTTGGATGAATCGACCATTGCAATTGGCTGGGCTAATTCAATTTGCGTCTGCGCTGTTCAGACCGGACTCCGAAGATATTCGGTTCGTTGTTTTGTGTCTAAATTTTTTATTATTTTCTTTTATATATTTGACATGCTTTATAATTTTAAGAACAGTGCCGGCCCACCCATTGATTTGCCGGTCAAACATGGTCAAATATTGCACAAGTTCACAATCCCCGCCTTTTTCATTGCCGGACTTTCCTTCACTTTGCCAACCGCCGATGATTTGTACGACCAACAGACCACCCAAATATTAGCCGCAAATTCGCCTCCGAATTCTGTTAAAAATACGCAAACTGTTGAAAGCAAATGCGAATTGGTCGTTTTCGGTATAAGGGCTAACGAAGAGCAACAGGGAGCAGAAGCAGCAAATTCATCGGACCAACAGGTGGTTTTTTGGTCGGTATACCGAAGGTACCGAAAAATACCGAACGGTATACCGGTACCGTGCCGAACACCAATAATTATATGTGTAATCAAAACCAAAACGACATTATAAAGTCTCAAAATTAATGATTTTAATTCACATTCTAACAATTTTAATTCTACATCTAAATTAGTCGTATATATTTTTTTTTTTTTAAACAATTTTAAGGTGCCGCCAAAACCTTTTTCCGCCCAACTTTTGTTGTTGAGGTCGCTCTCTGTGCAAGACTATTTGCTCATCTCGGAGGACACCATTGAAATGCGTACTGTCGACCTGTGCCTTTTGCCCCGTTTCGCTTTGTGTTCACTTACGCCCGACAACATTTTCTTTCTGATGGGCACTCGCGAAGTGATTGAGGTGGTCATGCCGTTGACAATTGGCACTTCGAAAATGGGGATGAAATACTGTTTTTAGGCAATTCCATGTTCTGTTGATGAACGCATTGGTTGGCTGTTGGACAACGAACTTTTTGAGGAGGCGTGGGAACGTGCGCTCAGAAACAGTGAATTGTTGCGCGAGAATTCTGTTCTGGAGGTCGGCAAACGGCTTGTCAACCATTTGATGGAGCAAAAGTCCTATGATTTGGCTGCGAATTTTTTGCCACAGGTATTTTTTAAGTTGTTTTTGGATAATATTTTTGAGTTTTTTTAGGTTTGCTCAACCCATAAGGTGGAGTGGGAATTTTATGTCAATGAATTTGAACGGCACCACCAAATTCTGAAACTTGTGCCGATTATTCCGACAAAAGAGCCCCAATTGGAGCCCGAGTGTTACGAGTCGGTGCTGTTGGCTGCGCTTTATACACGGCCCAAACTGTTCGACGCGATTGTGTCGCATTGGAACGCGGACATTTACAGAGCACGTGAGTCGCAAATTTTTGACAATACATTTTTGCGAGACGGTTCTCTGCAGGGCTGGGACGGAAAGGCCAACAAGTTATTGCATCAGGAACTCTGGCCTGCTCAAAACGCTTAAATTTTTAAAAATTAATAATAATTTTTCCGATTTTTATTGCCTTTTTTATTAGTACTTTACCGCCGAGACAGCGACTTAACACAACTCTGATCCCAAAAACTGGAGATTTTGTTTTTATTGCATGAAAGTTTAAACTAACAGATTTCGTACACCAATGAAGTTCTGATTAAGTCAGAAATCCATCCTCTCTCTTGGTGCTCGTTTCCCCCCCCCCCGAAAGAAACCAAAAACTTAGTTGATGGAAATACTACACCTTGTATATAAAAAAAATCAGTGACTGTAGGATAACGATTTGCTCCCCCCCCCCCCCTTCTTTGACTATATTCTTTAAAGAAATTGTTTTTGTTAGACTCTATCAAGGACAAAGTGTTCGACCGAATTTCGACGGATAACCGACACAGACAAATGAGAAAAATGGGAGGGGAGGACACTTCGACCGTTAAAATACTCCGTGAAGACGACAGAGGCCACATTTTACATGCATTGGCCAATTTGTACCTGCAACTCCAGTGTGTTTCCCCATGATCTTTAACTTATTTAAATTGACTTGTTGATTTTAGGGACTATGAAAATGCCATAAAAACTTTTTTGCTGCTCGGCGACCCGGCCATTTTTGGAATCATAAATCGGCACAAACTTTTCTCATACATTGTGAAGAAAGGCGGGGGAGCTGACAATGCCAAACAACAGCAAAATTACATAAAACAACTGATGGAAATCAACCAAACATTGGCCATCCGTCTGCTGTTGGATAACGAGGATTTGCTGCACCATGGTGTCCCATTCATTTTCCCATTTAAAATATCATTTTCCTTTTAGATGAAGTGGTCAAATTGCTTGGTCATGATCCGAAAATTCAGGTCCTTTTCCAGAGATGGACTTCCGTTTCTAATCTGTCCCTTTTCAGATGAATTATTTGCTGCTTTTACAATCGCGTGGCGAAGGCACCAAATATTCTGATCGACTCGTTCGACTTTTGGCGAGTGAAATTCATCGCTTTAACTAATTAATTCGCATATTGCTTAATTACATTTTTATCATAATTATTGTGTAAATATTGCACCCGACAATTAAGGCAGAACACAAAAGGGAATCTCTGTTGTCATTTTTGCGCAAAAATGAGCATTACAAATTGGACGTCGCTTTGGAAGTGTGTCGGAAGAGGGATTATGTGGAGGAGGTAATCGGCGAGTCAAAGGAATGCCATAACCCCTTTTAATTGTGGATGGTCTATCTGTTGGGCCGAAGTGGAAATCGGTTGGAGGCACTCGACCTTATGGTTAACAAGTTGGGCAACATCGAGATGGCAATCGACTTTTGTGCCGAAAATGGTGACGCCGAACTTTGGCAGCGTTTGATCCAATCGGCCACCAATCGCCCCGAACATGTCGCATGCCTTTTGCGAAAAACGGCCAGTGTTAGCATAAACCCATTGGACATTATTGAAAAGGTGCACTTGCTGTTTGGGATTTGCAATTTCGTGATCATTTCTCCTCTTAATTTTTTAGATTCAAAACAAAATGATCATCCACGGATTACGTGACTGTCTCCTGCAAGTTCTTCGCGACTACGCACTTCGTGTCGGACTGTTGGGACATTCGAATTCTGTCGCTTCTTCGGACACTTTTGCGCTGTTCCAACGACGGCTGAGGCCCGAACCCTTCGTTATAGGCATCCATAGAGTGGACACAAAGTTGAAATGCGAAATTTGCTGGTATTTTTAAGAATCAAATCTATTTTATGTGATGATTTTGTTTAGTGACTCGTTGATCAGTTCATCGGCCTCGGTGGGCGATGTTCGTCTTTTAGCCAACGGAAATGCAATCCATGAAAAATGCTACAAACAAGTGCAATTGTCCCAAACAAATGCAGTCTCCGAAGAAAGAAGAATTGAATGAGGCAACACGAAAAAGACAATAAAACCATTAAAAAACGGGTTATCATCAACATATCATATAATTCATTTATTTATGGAGCTCAGCTTTTGTTCACACTTTTTTTCATATATATAAAGATTATTCTTTACATTCAGGCTTCATGTGGTAATTTAACCGTTTTCTGCATTACCGGTCCAATATTAAATGCCTCTGGCATATATTTAATTAAAGCTGATTATTCGAATTTTTTGAACCAATTTGAGGTTATGCCATTCACCATGAGGGGCGATCGGACACAACCTTTCCAAAAATGAAAAGTTTCCTCTCAATTTAATCAAAATTATACAAAGCGATTCTTTAATACTTGTATTCTTATTTTGTCACTTTATATCCAAAAGACCACAAAAATCCGCAAATCATCATTTTCAAATACAAATTTTTTTTTGACCCTATCAAAATCTACAAATCCGGTCGAGTCTCGTTTGACATGCATTAAAGTTTTATTGCTAAAAACTTTCTTTTGATGGTTTTTCATGCGCTATCGATTATTGAAATTGGAGCGACTATTAATTCATGACGACTACGCATACATTCCCTCCCATTCATTCATTCATCGTCGCTCTCTCCACCTTCCCCACCCCATTCAATTCACCGCGCTGGGGAACTATTTAAAAAAGAGTGGTCGTTCTATTCGATTCATTCGTTTTCCAATTTCTTGTGAGTTCGTCAGCTGTGGTTCCTCCCAACATCCAACTCCTCCACATTTTCCTGTCTTTCTCAATACATCGAACTAATAAGCTTCTCTCTCCCCTCTCAAATGTGAGTGTTTGTATTCTCTCTCTTTCTTTCTTCCTCATCTCTCTATCTTTTTCTCTCTCTGTTACGATGCGCTCTCTTTTTGTTCTCCTTCCACCACACTACCTTCCCCACCACCCCTTTCGCCTAAACAGGCTCTTTACTCATTCACCACCTCATTACGTGACTATCGATTCCCTTTGCCTTTAACAACGGAAGCTGTTTGCTGTCGGTCATGTTGGCTTAAAAATAAAATTCGTCTTCCATTTTTTCAGTTAAAAACTCAATTTACAATTATAGCAACATTTATTTATTTCAATACAACATGGTTTCTCCGGGCGAGGTTGCCGAGGAATATAGGTATGAGGGTAAAAGGCATCAACGAACTTAGTTTAATTGAAAAATAATCTCTAACAACTTTTATTTTAGGACTGCGCTGTCGGAGCTGACACGAAATGACAAGACTCAGATCAATTTGCTCACAATTTTGGCCGAAGATTACGCGTCTTATGCCAGCGAAATTGTTTCTGTGATTGAGGACCGTCTCTTCAAGGTTGTTTGAGTTGACGAATTTAAATTTTTTCCCTTGACTATATTGCTTGCCCGCTTTAGTGCCCATCGACGATGAAAATTGTCATGTTGTACGTGCTCGATTCGATCGTCAAGAACATTCCCTCGACAGCCGGCGCTTACCGAGACTTATTTGCGAAAAAGATCGTTGACATGATTGTCCATGTGTTCAAGGAGGTGGTCTCGTCAATTCGCATTCAAAGCATTCCAATCGCCCAAAAAACCAGAAGTCCCTAAAGTTCCACTCCATCCTCTAGTCTTGAGATTGTTGTCTTTCATAATCATCTTTTTATATGTTCACTGATCTCTTTCTCACCTTTGCCAAATATACTTTGCTACCGCTCAATTTAAGTTAAAAGATATGAACAGATAAGCAGTCTTCGAATTGCTTTCTTAACATTGGAGTGCTTCGGCTGAAAGTTTATTGAGGAAAAGAGGTGGGGAACTTCCGTAACTTAAAAATATCCTCAAAGCGCCAGTGGATGTCCTCCGTATTGTATTGTGTTGTATTCCATATTGGTTGACCATCCCTCAGCTGAATCGGTGTCACGAGGGACGGTTGGGGTGAAAGGGAATAACCGAAAATGCAGAGTCAATGATACGTTATCGGGATCTTTCCGATGTTTCGCTTCGTGGTAAATCTCGGTCCTATTTGAAAATGACCTTAACCCACCAACTCATTTATACAGCCAAGGAAATGAATAGCCTGCTATGAATGAGTTGGACGGGACTCGTGAAAGGGTTTACACTTTATGGGTTCAACCAAAAAGGAGGGGTTTTCTCATACCTTTCACCTCATTTCCCTGCACCATCTTTGAATCACAAGAGACATGCATCGGTATGACATGGAGTGTAATACATATCCCTCTAACTTAATCATGAACAGCACTTGGAACGAGTTGCAATCGGCAGTTGTTGTTTAAATTGACAACCACAGAAACTTGAATACCTGTTTCAAATAATAAAATCTTGGTGTCCCAAGACCCAAAAAGTTATGTAATATTTTTTTTTGAGACCCACTGACACCCATTTCGATCGAAAATGGATCATTCGGCGTTCGTTCGTATTTAAAGAAAACAAAACGGATTCGTTGTTTTGGTTTTCAGTTAATTGCAATAGTATTTCTTAAGTTATTAGAGGTTATCAACAACGAAATTCTTTTTAGAGCGATGAGAAGACGCGAGCATCCATCTACCGGTTGCGTTGCACTTGGGGCGATGTGTTTCTTCGTTCTTGCCTCTACGCGATCGATATCAAAATCAATGCAATTGACAAGGCCTGGCCGATCCTCAATCCGCAAGGAGTTGTCCATGTAAACCCATTGTTTTTGAACGGAAAGCCACAGCAGCAGGTTGCGTAATTGGACGCATTAATGCGAATTTCAAACAAAAATAGTGGGAGAAAAACGGACAACTTTATCTCTGAAAATGGTCATTTTGACCACCTTGTCCAGGGAGGGGCGAATTGCAAATTTAAAAAGTCATTTTTTTGCGCCACTAACGCAAGTTAGGTAGAAGTTAGAGGAGAGAACAACCTTAGTGCTCAAAACATCAGACATTTGACTTAATTGTTGTAGCACAAACCAGAGGAGCAGCCGAAGAAAAAGGAAGAGACGGAAAAGACGACGAAAAATGTGAAAGTTGTTGTGAAGAAAGAAATTGAGGAAGTCAAACCGAAAAATGGTGAAACGAAAAAGGAGAACGAAGGGGACAAGCCGAAGAAGGAACAGCAACAACAGCAGAAGAGGAAGCCGGAAGCACTAATGTAAGGAGGGAATGGAGACGAGGAGAACTGAAAATCAACCGAATTTTGTTGCCTTATAGGTCTTTGAAGGTGAAGCCACCGCCGTTGATGGCTGCTAAACAACCGCAACAGGGAGGACAACCGCCACCAAAGCGGCCAAGACGGACGGCGTCCCAGCAGACGACCGCCACCGTCCAACAGGGACCGGCAACGCTTCAACCGCAGCTGCCAGTCAAACCCATCGCGAAATCGGTACTTTACTGTTTGAGTTGGAGAGAAAGATATCATTACAAATCCCTTTAGCTAAGCAAAACGCCTGAGCCGACCACCGCATTGGGTGCCCACGCATTTGGCCGCACTGCGATGGCACAGCTTCCGTCATCCACCACCTCTGCCGACATAGCGCCAATCCAAACTCCGGAGAATGTGCCACCCCTGGTGATGACTTCTCGTATGCCTCCGTCCGCTTCGATTCCACAACCAGTGGTCACTTCTGTGTCCATGCCGCCACCCATTGTCATCCCATCGTCCGTCAACCAATCTCCGCTTGTACAGAATGGAGGCCCTTCGTTCATTGACCAACAAACACCGCCGCCACAATTCTTTCCACGAGGTTATTTGACATATAACGATTGTGATTAATTCAAAAATTATAGGACCAATTCAACCGCCACAACCACAGCATCATATCCAAAATGTTACCCCGAAATTGCCCGGTGTTCCGGAAAACAACCGCATTTTTGTGGATGGAAAGGCATATGAGGTATGCTTATATATTGGGTGCAACATTTTTTTAACACATTTCTTTATTAGGTTTTCTATTTGGACGACGCTGCAGTTATAGAGCGTAACGGATTGCCCCACCGCGTGTCCTTTGCCGGACCGGACCGTGACGTGATCATCGACGGAACGGCGCATCGTATGGCGTTTGGCCAGCACAAGCAAGTGCTCATCGATGGCGACGTGCACACTCTTCGCTTTGGCGCCCCCTCTCGCGAGCTGTACATGGGCAATTTCCCGTTCAAAGGCGCTTTTGGAGGGCCGCCGATTATTGCGACGATAAACCAACGAAGGCACGAAATTCGTCTGTGCGGACCGCCGCCCGAAGTGCGCATCGACCCGGAGCCGAGCTACGAGCTGATGCGCTATATGCCAGCAGTGCGACAGCAGCAAATGCCAATGGTGCAGCCAACGAAGAATGGTGGGAAAACAATGCGAAAAGACGGTGCACCACAGAACATCGTCGCGTCGGGACAAAACGTCGTCGAAAAAAAAATTGCTAAAAACCCTTGCTTTTTTTAGAGAAATAAATAAGTTTTTTCTCGAATTTTCAAAAAAAAACAACCAGAAATTTGAGTTTTTTTAAGAATTTGCTTGATCTTTTCAGAAATTTTCTGCAAGAAAAACTTATAGGAATTTTTCTAAAAAAAATCTAGATTTTTTAGCATTTTTTCCGACGACGTTTTGTCCAGACGACGTTTCGGCAACGTTTTGTCTTGCTCCAGCAAAAAAGACGGACTTCTAATCGACGAACCGTTTCAGAAACACCGTCTATCGATGTGTCAAAACTGTTGAAGCGCCTCAAGGAGACCGGACTGCTCGCGCAACAGCCCACCGAAGCGGAGCGAAAACAGCGCGAGAAACAGGCGGCGATGGAGGCAAAGAATGCGGCCATTGCCTCTCTGAACGCAGCACCAATTCCGTCCAATCACCGTCTGGACAACATTGAACGCAGGGCAGCACCGATGTCCGGTCTGGAGCAGTTCAGCATGCGATCGCTGATTATGTTGGTATTGGGAGGGGTGAGGGAAAAGGGAAGTACGGTGGGACCGGAGAACGTACCATCCCACGGACGGCGGTCTTTTATTCGTCACCGCAAAAAAATTGTTAAATTTACTGTGCGTTCAAGGGGTTTCCATTAGTTTGCAAACAAAAAAATAATTTTAATTTTCAAAAGTCTGGCGAAAAAATCGGAAATTTGGGTTTGAATTCGTTTGGCCTTAATGGAAATTTTACAGGCTAATTGGCACTACAGATTGAAACTGCCGGGTAATTAGTTTCCTTAAAAATTAGGATGGGTCTTTACCCTTTTATACGCTCACCTCCCTCCCTGTCTTTATGGGAAGGATAGGCCAATTTTTCCTCAAATATTAATCTTATCGTGTCCGTTTTCAGTCGTTACGACTCTGTCATCGATGCCATCCATCGGCCACGCGTGACGTGCCAATACTGTGGCATTGCGTTCCAAGAATTGTACAACGAGGCATATCAAAGGCACGCGGACTGGCACTTGCAGAACACAATTCGGATGGAAGACCAAAAGATGAACAAAGGGCCGAAAGTGGTGAAGGGCACGCGAACACAGCCGTGGTACATGGAGGAGGTAAAACACAAAATGCTAGAAGGAAATGGGATTTACCCAAGTTAAATGTTGCTGGATTTAGGATTGGTTTGACTATTCGGAGACGGAAATTGTCAACAGAATACAGGGAACCGGTGGACAAGGTGAGAAATCATATTCAAAACAACCAATCATTTATTTCATTTTGTCTTTAAGAGGGTGCCGACAAAACAGCGGTTGATGACGACAAAGACACAACGACAATTTCGGCGCATCAGCACACGACTGGGACGAATCGGGACGCCCCATCGGAAATTGTCGAGTCGAAGGTGAGGAGAAGGGCAATTTATCAATTTGAAGCAGAAAATGCTTTTGCAGGAATGCCACGTGTGCAATGAACAGTTCGAGGAGTATTGGGACGAAGAGGAAGATGTGTGGCGCCTCAGGAACTGTGTACTTTTGGATGGAAAGGTGCCAAAAAATTAAACGTTTTTTCTTTTTTGAATTTGTCTATTTCTTTTTCAGGCTTTTCACAATTTCTGCAAAGAATTTGATCAAAATGATTCTCTTGTCTGATTTTTTTTTTTAGTCGGCTAATAAACTTTTATGGTTTTATTGGAACATTTGGTTAATTTGTTTATTCATTCAATCAAGTTTTTATTTGCATTGTGTTGGCTGATTTTAATAAATGTTTATGAAAAATAGCACAAAAAATTAAATTTGTCGCGTTACAAGATGACCGGTTTGAGATGGACCAGGCCAGGCCCATAGCCGGATTAATTTTGAGGAACGGACATTGTTTCTTAACCACTATTTTTTTCTGCCCTATGGGTGTTGATAGGTTCAACCGGGAAAATTTTAAAGCAATTTAAAGTTTTTATTTTTGAGAAATGGTCTAATTACTTTTCTGAAAACCTCCCCCCGGCTACTTGCCTGGATTAACTGATCGGACAAAGCTAATAACTGAGAGGCATTTCCAAAAATTCAAAAAATAAATGCCATTTTGTACAATGACTGAAATTCGGTGCCCTTCTCAGTTTTGTTTGTTTCAATCACAACACTGACTGATCAGTCAATTCTGATCAATCCATCGGTTTCGCTGCTTCTCCCCTTCCCGTTCAATGCTGTTCTTGCTGCTGCTGCTGCTGTTGGCGGTGGTGGTGTCCCCTCCTCTTTTCTTCTCTTCCGCCCATCAGTTTCAGCATGGGACTGACAGAGGGAATTGGTTTACCCAAAATGTGCGGGTGAATGAATTTGGCTTATTTATGTGCTGTCGTGACGAGGGTCTCTCATTCTCGCGGAAAAGCCAAATTGGAACCGGTTATAAACACATTTTGGTACTGTGCACCGTTTCGAGGAAAATTTGTAAAACAATCGGCCATTTTTGTCCAATTCGAAGTATGTGAATTCCCAAATTTGCCCTAAGTGAAGGAGTATATGATTTTGAAATAAATCTTTATATACGTATGGTCGGTCAGGCGACCGTACTTTCTCGGCTAATTGATCCGTCCCTCTCTGCTGTGGGGACGAGTCCCATTTCATTTGTCCATTAGTGCCCTCCCCCCTCCCTCTGCTCCTACCAGTACTGCTCCATGTCGGTGATGCCTGCCTTTACCGAACATTCTGTGATTTCGTTTCGTTTAGTCAATGATATTTTGCAAAGCTTTTTTTCTTCAACTGACCACACAGATAGGCCGATTCCTTCTTCCAGTCGATCCGCTTGGTGCATTTCCTCAAAGATTTGGTTGCCTTTGTTCCGACCAAAAGGGGCTGACATCTGACAAATTGAGGGGGGGGGGGGAATTTGGGACAAATCGAGTGGGGACTGACTCTTTCTTGTCGAAGCAGTACTCATTCGGATTCTTGGACAGGAAACAGTCCTTAACAAATGACTCATTCATTTCGCCACAATTCATTTGGCCTAATGTCCAACCGACTTTAACGCAGACGCCAAAAACGCTGGACGTGTCCATAATCTGTTGTTGCGTTTGTTTGTTGGATTATGCTCTATCTATGGAAAGCATCACAGATCACCCACCTTTTTGATTGGCCCCGCTTAACATTTAAAGGCAATTGATTAATCCTTCAAAAATGCCATTCGCCCACCTGCCAAACTCTTCAGCAATTGCTGCTTGCTCTTCTCGATCCGCTCAATGCCTAACCGGAACAGTTCGGTGATATTCACCTGACGGAGAATGGCATTTTCATTGGCCGGGGGGCAAATGCATTGGAAGGGCCAATTAAATTTAGTGTTCTTTCACTTTTCCTCTGATCAAATCAATCACTGCTCACTTTGTTGATCAATTTTTCTTCCCTCTGCTGAAGGCATCTGTCCAATCAATGGGAGTCGTGTAATTTGTTTTTTCACTTGTGATTTCAAAAAGCAATTAAAATATAATTCGAGAGTCGCCTTTTCCACCCATAATTAGTAACAATAATGAGTTGAGTCATCAATTTGTGGAGGAAATGTCAAGACTGACTCCCGAACTTACAGCTCGACATTAGGTAAACTTACGATTCCACGCTGTTCTCAAAGCATTTGACGAATTCATCTTTTGGAGAATACACAGGGAATTAATTGTTTTGGGCAGGTGGGAACCCACCGATCAGCATGTCCGCCCTCACAAAACATTCTCGCAACTTTTGCGGCTGATCAGTGATCTGTCAGCGCAAAATGGGAAATGATTTTTTTTTGTACAAATTTCTCAAAAATTAATGGGCGTTATTCGTCTTACAAATTTCATTGGGTAAACACGACCATTTAAGGCCATTTCTAATCGATACGGTGCAAAAAGTTGACATTTTTCTGCCCCTAAATTTTGAGACCAAAAACCAAAGCGGAGGTCGTCGTCCTTCACCTCCATCTCTTCTCTCAGCCGTTGTCTGCCGTTCTAATTTCCTTTTCTTTTTGCCGATGACCCCCCCCCCCCCCCCCCGCCCAATGGGTGCCCCTCAATGCCCGGCACCCAAACAATTCAATGCCGAATTACCGCACTGAATGTTGTCCAACAGCTTTTGACGCAGTCCATCGCCTGCTCTTGCATCTCGTCAATGCAGTCTCTTTGCTCTGACAATGGGGCAATAAAAGCATTACACTGTATTATATACCGTAATCAAAACCTAAAAGTTAACCCCTTACCAAATCCCTTTCGGCAATCCTCCCTCCCTCCCCCTCTCCCCTAATGCCCACCTGAACAAGTGCATTGTCTGATCTCGACCCCGTCAATTCGCGAGTCGACAAGAAGTGCCTGTCCCCGTCGAGTCAACTGAAACGGCGATAGTTCTTTAAATTGGATTTCAACACAAAAATGACCTGATCGAGCACATCGCTTTGGGCAAACTGAGCGACAAACAAAAGGGAGAGAAGAAAAATTCCGAAAAAGTTTTTTGGGGATGGAATTTGCCTCATTTGCCTGGGAGAAGAAGCAAATGAACGGAGTGTGTTTGCCCACAATGGAAGGGACAAAGGGCGCGAGCAATGGGAAGTGAAACAAACGCATAAATAGGGGCAGAAGAGGAGGGGCCTTAGGGGGAGGAGTGATTGTCCCGATGAGACCCGTTAAATGAAAATGGAAAGAGGGAATGGGGGGGGGGACGGGAAGGGGAGGGAGAGGAAAGGAGACCATCACTCAGTGTCAATTGGATGAGTGAGTGATGTTGCGCGCAATCAATTACCCTTCGGGTTGGGCACCCTCTGTTGTCCCCCCCCCCCCCCCCCCCCCCCCCGCCCTCCCGAGGCCGTCCCGTCGAATCGCCCAAGGGGACAAGACGAACCCAACAGCAGTTTTTGATGCAATTAATATTCAGGGGAATGCACTTAAAAATGATCAAGATGAGATGTGCACAATATTTGGCTTTAGATGATCAGCAGGTGTTTTTTGCCGGTTGTTGTCGCCCTTTGTCGACACTTCCCCTGGGGCACCCTCTTTTAAATGGAACTAATTAATTTTTCTCTTATTTTCTCCTCCCTCCATAAATGATTATTCTTTTCAAGGTTGATTTTTGTAATATTTGTTTTCCGATGATAAATTAGTGCAAACATTCGACAGAATAAGGGAAAAAAAAGTTTAAAAGGAGGGACAAATGAAAATTTTTACATTTTATAGGAAAAAGACCACAAACAATGTTAAAATAATAATTAAAAACTAATATATATATATTTTTATTATCAATATGGTTATTAATATGTATCAATGTTTTGGGACTATTTTTGTGGAAAAGGCTAAAAGGGGGGCGAGGGGGGGGGAATGATGGGCAAAAAACGCCGCAGGGGGAGGGAAGAAAGGACACGGCCCAATGGAAGCAAACAGCAACAGAAGGAGAGGGGGGTGAAACAGGTTGTTGTTGTTGTTATACAGCAACAGAACAGGGGATATTGGTTGTGATGGAATTACGAATTGCGCGGATTCGGAAGATTGGAATGGAATGGGTGTTAGAATGGGGCCGTGGGGGAGGGGGGGGAGGAAGAAGAGGAGGGGGGCGGAACCAATCCATCGGCCAAATTGCCCTCGGGGCCAAAAACAGTCGAAAAACAACACGTTTTGTAGTTGATTTTTGCTCGATTCCGTTTTTTTAGTTGAACATTAAATGGACGCTCTTATAAAAATAAATGAGAAAGTTGGGTACGGTTGAGGGAAGTGATCCGTCGTCCCAAACACTGAACAGAACGGGAGACAAAAAAAAGTGCTAAATGACCAAAATGGCAAAATTTGAAGACAAACAAACGAATTTAATTAAATTTTCAATGTTTTGAATTAAGAAATATGTTTTTTAATCACAGTGCCCTCCGTGTCAACTGCCATTTTTTTTTTGTGACACTTTCAGAGCAAATGAAATGAGTGGCGATTGGGCGGGAGAGAATCAGTCGGATTGATCAGAGAGATTTCTTTTCTTTTTTGCTTTTTCTTCTTTGCCATCACTCAATTTGCGTGTCAATCGTTTCGCTGCTGTCCCATCAAATAGGCCGCGTGCTGTTGGGCCGAAAAGTTGTCCATAAAGGAGAGGTCCAACTGCTGAGCAACGGGGAGGGGAGGGGGAGATGAGGAAAAAGCGGACCAAAAATATTGGATTGATCAGTGCTGATCAGCACCTGTAACGGTCGCTGATCGGCGGCCATTCGCTGCCCCACCTGCTGAAACCCGCCGAAAAGACTGTCCACGTTGGCCGCCTCCAACTGATTTTGGTTGAGCATCGACACGATTTCGTCACTTCTGCAGAGGCAAATGGAAATGTTTCGCCTTTGGCATTGCTAATGAATGGACCACTGACATATCCATGGCATTGCCCTGCTGAATGTCCCCCGGCGACCATTGGTTGGACATCGGCGAAGGCGAGTCACTTCCGTGTGCTGAGTTCAATTTGCTGAATGAGCAGAACAAAATAAGACGGATGAATGGTCAGGAGAATGGATGATTTGATCATTTTTACTAATTAATTCATTAATTTTCTAAATTACCCCCCCCCCCCCCCCTCTCCCCTGCCCCTCCCTCCTTACCATCCCGCCGTTTTGGCCACCATCACAATTTCCGATCCGATATACCCCGTCGGCGATTCGTTTGCCCGCAGACGCTGCTCCTCACTTTCAAAATAGGCAAGCATCTCCTCTTTGTCGATGTCCGGGTACAGATATCTGAAATGGAATGGGCTTTGTTCAAAGCGACCCGGTACCCCGCGGGGTTAGCCGTCAAATTACCGAATTTCTTTTAGCTGGGGACAACTTCGAAGGCGCGAAGCCAACGACAGTGTGTCCAAGTCTTTGATGGTGAAAGGGTGCAAATGGAAAGCAGCTAAACAAAAGAGGCACAGAAGGGAAATAAGTAATTGAATTCTTACTGTATTCTCCTACCGTACCTTTGGTGCCCTCCTCCTCGTAGACAAAACCGACCGAAACGGCGCCCGTTTGGGTGTCGGAAAAGCGGAGAAGAAAGGTCGGATGGGGAGAAATCATCATTTGCTAATTAATAAGGAAAAGGGGAAGCAATTATCAAATTAAGGGATCAGAAATGATGATCAAAAAGTGACTAAGCGATCAATTGTGAAAGTGATCAATAACGAAGAGAAAATGATCAGACAATCAGTCATTGATCAGTGTGACAATAGACATCGCAACACTCACTGAAGAAGCGTCCTGTTTGCTGATGAAGCCGGCAAGCCAACCTAAGGGACCAAATGTCACCGTTTTCAGTGCTTTTTCTATGAATTGGCTGACCTTCGTCCCAGAACTTGAGCAATTTCTGTTTGATCAGCTGCATGATCAGGAAAAACCATTCCCAAAAGGAGAAATTCACTTCGTCCCACAAACTTTGCTTAAGAAGGGAAGGATTAGGGGACCAATTAACAGTATAATTAATTGGAAAATTAAAACTAATACCCCCTCCCCTCCATACTTTGGCAAATCGTTGGAAAGAGATTGGTTTGTTGTCCGTTTGGCCGTAAATGCCCAATTTTTCGCCCAAATAGGCCAAATCGCTTTCGCTGAGAGGGCCTACAAAATTAAAAGAGAATTTGTAGACAAATAACAAAGCATAAAAAAGAAAAATTCAACGGACGATGTGCGCCGGTGAACAGAGAGAATTTGTGGCGAAGCACTTGGCTGAATTTGAAATTTAATGGGGGGGGGAAGACCAATCAAAGACAATCTGATCAAAGTGATCAAAAAATATCTAATTATAATCACAGGTAATGAGCTATTCACTAACTGATCAAAAGTATTCAAAAGTTTTGGCCAATGGTCAAAGATATTTGAACAAATCAAAGCTTTGCTTATTTTTTAGGTGATCAATGCTTCTTTGTCCAACATCCAACCTTAAATCTGCCCATGCCACCAGTGAAACATCGTCAGATGCATTGGTTCGATTCTACAACGTTTTGACTTGAAAATGGAACGGAACAAAGGCACTCACAACGGAAGAAAACGCTCGCTAAAATTTAAATTTCGCATTTGAATGTATAACAAATGCATGCCGGATGAATGGGGAGCAGTGACCCGAGTGAGTTTGGCACACTTAAACGCTCCATAACTTCTACCAGATTCGCGAAATTGTGTGCCTATGAAGTGTCAAAAACTCACACTACTCTCGCTTTTTCCTTCTTTTTTACAAGAACTTTTTCTTGTAAATGAATGAGATTTTTTTAGATTATTGCTATTTTAAAGGTCTTCCGATTAAAAGCAAGCTTTTTTAATTTGGTTGCTTTTGAGAGAAGTTATAAAACACTAAGTATGTGCTCCACACAATCCAATGCCGGGGGAATGAATGAATGAATGTGACTCACTTGCCAAAGGATGACCGATTGGGCGTCACAGTCCTGGGAGCCGTGAACAGTGACCGGAAATTGGGCCAATTTGGAAGTTCAAAACTCGCAAAACTGACCATTATGGGAAGGGACAATGTCCACACGTCGAATTTGCCCAAGTTGCCCAGCTGAAAGGGTGTGATGTGAAAGAGCAGTGCGTACTTTTGGTCGGTGGCCGTCTGCGCCGATTGGTTGGACTGCAAAGAGCCTTTGGCCGGGGGTTTGCGATGCGCAATACGAGACAATTTCTGAAAAAAGGGTGAAATGCCATTGAAAAATTGGAAAATGCCATTGAAAAATTGGAAAATGCCATTGAAATTGTTAATTTGGGCACCGAATTGTTGAATTTGGACGCCATATGCCCCCGCTCGTCCAGCATCAGCTTTTCAAAGTCATTGGAAATGGAGCCGACCGTTTTGATTTCCTTCTCATTCAATTGTCCGGTGGACAGCATTTTGGCCTCCTCCTCGGCAATGATCTGTGCTGATCAGTCAAAGTCCGTTTTTTAATTCATTCGCCACTTTGTCCGACCTTCACAGTGACATTGGTGTTGATCTGAAGCAAATGTGTTGAAGAAATGCGCGGAGAAAAGGCGGAGGTGGGGGGAAAGATGGCACTGCTGAACCACAACAAAACGGCACTTTTTGATCACTGATCGATGGAATGATCAGTGACCATTCGCATATTGGCATTGCCTTTCTAATGATCAGTGATCAGAGTGCCTTTCTCCCATTCTTTTTGGTGCCACTGACCAATTGTTGTTTGATGCCAAGTCTTTCTCCGATCAGCAGTCGAACCTTTAGCAACCGTTTACAATAAGCAAATGATTGGCTTGGCTTTCGCCTCCCTTCCCCGCGACCTCAGCAACAAATTTATGCTGCGTTTTGAGCACGGGATCAGGCTGAACAGCGACAACAAACGATTGAGTGACCAACATACACTGAAAAGAAAGACAACGGAGGAAGGGACAAAAACAGAGAGGGAGGGGGGGGGGGGGGAGACGGGAGAGATGAAAGTAAGGGAAGAGAGACCGAGAGAAATAGAGAGGGAGAGAGAGAAAGGAGTGTGGTGAGAGTGGGAATACGAAAGAAGGTAGAGTGAGAAAAATAGAGCGGTATATAGCAGGGTTACCCTTTGTACTTATTTTAAGTATTGTACTTATTTTGAGGGTGCAAAACTTATAAATTTAAAAAGTACTTATTTTTAAGAAATGTACTTATTTGAGCTCAATGTACTTATTTTGTACTTATTTTTGGGACTCAAAAGAAAATTTCGATTTCCATAGCAATATTTGAAAGAAAATTATTTTTTGAAGCGAATTTTATAAATAAAATCTTAACAATTTTTGCCAAAATATCCAAATTTTTCTCAGGTTCTGAGATTATTAACGTTATTGGCTCCACCAAAGCGCTATTTCATTGACTATTTTTAGGGAAAATCTCTTAACAAATTGTATACAAATTTTCAAAATTTCCCCCGGTGGCGCCTATCGGCACCACCGGACCCCAATTTGCGTAAGTTTTTTCAAAATTTATCAAAAAAATCCTCAAAAATTGGTGATTTTTTGTCTAGATTTGTTATCAAATTTAGTCAATTTTCAAAATTTCTCACGGCGGCGCCTATCGGCACCGCCGACACTTCCTTTTTGCCTGGTGTAAGTAAAAGTGAATTTTGATCAAAATTGTTCAGAAATGTATAAATTTCTCATTTCGAAGCCGGAATTGCTCAGAAAAATAGTTGGCGGAGAGAAATATGTTGCTAATTCTTGATTTTGTTGAATAAAAATGCGATTTAAAGTTTGAAAACGTGTTTTAAAAAATGTACTTATTTTTGACCCCTAAAACTTATTTTTGACCAGCGATGTACTTATTTCGGGAAATTTTCAAGGGTAACCCTGGTATATAGGTATAGGGGAAATATAAAGCCAAAGGGAAGAAAAAAGGAGAAGGACAGGGGGAGGGGGAGAATGCCAATAAAAGCGGCACAGAAACTAACCAACAATTTGGTGAGCGTTTCCAAAATATAGTTCAGATTGGAAATATGCGTCTGGACAATCTGTGGATGAAAAGGGGCGGGGGGCGCATTAAACGGACATTGGGGGACAAAGGCAAAGGCAAAGGAATGGGCAAACCGACCGAATCGTTTAGACGGGGCGACCTCTTCAGCAAGTCCAACTGCCAACAGGCGCATGCACGCAATGTCCAATTGTTTTCCGCCAGCACTTCGAACCTTTGCAATTGGACCAATTTAGGCACTCAAATGGACCGTCGGAGGGTATAAATGGCATTTGCCGAGTCCCTTTTCCCATTCCCCGCGGCATTTGCAATTTCCTTTCCCTCTCTCCCCCCCCCCCCCTCCCGCCCTCTCTTTTCCGTTTGACTTTTGCTCTGTTTGTCTGTTCTTCACCCACTCGCTTTGAATTTCGTCCAAATTTTGTTCCCTCTGCTCAAAAGAGACGCCAATCTGTGCCAACTTTTGACTGTTCTTCCATTCCAACAGCCGTTCAGAGATCAAATGCGTTTGCATAAGCGCGATCAGTTGGACGCCCTCATTGAGGCGGTGGACCTGAAAAGAAAAAATGGAGAAAACACCAAGGGGATATTTTGGCATTATTGACCAAATTGGCACGGCACTCGGTCAACTGCTCGTACAAATGGCTGGCCCTGCGCTGCATTTCCATCCTAAATTTTGTTTGTCTTTGCGTTGTGCCAATTTCGGACAATATCCACTAATTGGTTGGCCCTTTTGTCATTTTAAATTAATTTCTGTCCCCTGATCATCTTTATATCTCTGTTAATCCCTCCCCCAAATAAGCCTAACATTTGCTGCTGCATGTGCTTCAGGTGGTCGTGCCGTTGTTGTTCCGCTTCAAGCTGACCGATGGCCAACTGAACGCGTTGTAACTCGGACAAATCGTTGACGAAGCGTCCCTTTGAAACAAAAAAATATTTTGCTGTTGGCGTCCCGTCCGTTTCTTTTTTTTGCCTCATTTCCCCTCAAATTTGACTTTGTTCCGCTGCCTTTGCTCACCTGCATGTCCTTGTTCTCCTCCCACAATGTTTGGCACTCTTTGGTCAATTTCACCAATGCCTTCCGTTGTTGCTCCGCCGAATGGACGGACGACGGCATGGCGGAGGAAGAGGAGGAGGGACAGGGAGAGGCGGACGAGCAAAAAGCGCCGGGGGTCGCCACGGGGGGAGGGCAACCAACGGAATTCATTGGCACCAAACGAACGATTGAAACGATGTGCTGCTGAGAAATGAAAAATGAAATTCCAAATATTTATATTTATAAACTAATATAAATATAAATAAATGCGAAATTGGAATTTGTTTTGCCCGATTTTGCGTTTGGCCGGGGGATAAATTACGGCGAGGGGGCGGGGGAGAGAAGGAGAAGAGGAAAGATCTCACTCATCTTGCGAGGCCAAGTGATGGGTTATGATGGACCGGATGAAAGAGAGGAGAGGAAGTACGACGAGAGGGACCGAGCGGGGGAAGGGGCGAGAGACACCATGGCAGGAGAGGAGAAGCCGACGAAAGGAAAAGCGGATGAAAGAGTAATTGGACGGGAGGGGGAGAGAGATGGAAAAATAGGGCAGAGGAAAGAGAAAAAGACGGTATTCCTCTCTATGCCCCCCTCTCCACCTATCGCCACCATTTATCTTCTCAGCTTCTCACCCCTTCCCCATTCTTTTCCCCATCCTTTTTTTGCTAACTTTTCTTTTATCACTCGCTATCTCCTTTTTCTCTGCCACTCTCTCCTCCTTTTACATTGTCTCTCTTTCTTGTGCTGTCGCCTGTGGTAATAATAAACGAGCAGCAGAAAGACTAATTATTTGTTTTTGTCGCGCCAACTTTATTCAAGTGGTAGCTAATAGCTGTTGTTGCCAAATCATCGACACCACAAAATGCCAATGGAATTAACCGACAAATGAAAATGAGTCACGGAGAAAGGCAAATGAACAAATTTAAAATTTAAATGATTTTTTTGTTGAGACAGATTAAAATGATGCCAATGGAATTAAATGAGGCAAATTGGCGTTGAGAAAGAAAAAGGCAATTAATTAGTACAAAGTGAGAAAAGAGGAGGCAAATGAATATAACCAGGGGACCCTTTTCCTTAGGGAAAAGGCAATTAAACAAAACGGAAATACAGCGAAAGACGGGGGATAGCAGCAGGGCACATTGCCAAATATTGAATAAGCCAAATCCGACCAAATCACGATCGGACATAAGCTCAATTTGATTAAATTTCACGAGACTTCTTAATTTTTTTTAATTTTCTTTGATAGACAAAAATTTATTGGGCCCAAATTATTTTTAAGGGTTGAGTCGAGGTTCATTCTTTTGGCTAAGCCAATATTACATCGGATCGAGCTTTTGCAGGTACAAGAGCGGAGAGGACGAAGGAATGAATGGTGATGAAGCAGCCTTTGGTGCTAAAATTGCGCAAGAAAAAGCAAAGGGAAAAGAAAATGGACGACGAGCGATGGGGCGAAGAATATTCCAATGCCAATTTTATAGGTGGAGAGGAGGGGAGGGGACATTTCAATTAGCGTTAAAAGTTGCCACCAGCAATGACGGCATTTGGTATTTAAAGACGTTTTGATAAACAAATTTTGGTGGGGAAAAATGGGCGGGGGGGGGGGGGGTGGAAAATGGCATTTTAATTAAAGAAAAAAGAACAAAGAGGAAAAGAGGCCAATGCTCTGAATGAAATTAGCAGCTTAGCAAATGAGGACAAAGCTTAGCTCCTCTCTTTTTGTGCTTTGTTCTTGTCCCTCCGTTCTGTGGTCACCCGCCGGTGATCGGTGATCAATGGGCCGTGTCGGTGGGTCATCCCAAGTTCTTCTCCTCCCTCGGCCCTTGTGTTCTGATGATGTCCTCCCAATCAGCAGATCCAATGCCCTTTTATTCCAAGAATTCTTCTCCCACTGACCATTCCATGCCGATTTTTTTGTTTTTTTCCTTATTTAAACTATCGTTTTTTCTCACATTCCTTTCCATTTAATAAATTCCATTAAATTGAAATGTGGCAATAGTTTTTTTTAAACAACAAATAAGTGATGGGGACAGTCATCGAATTGCACATTATGCATCATCCGTCCATTCATTCATTGCATTCCGTGGTTTGCTCAGCGTTTGAAGCGGCGACGGGAGACGCAAAGGGAATTGAACTCGCCACAAATGAATGGGAGGGGGATTATGTTGTGGCAGGCAATGATTCAATCCATTTTATTTTCATTAATTTTTGTTTTTTCGACTAGTTCCACAAAACATTATTTTGGCATTACCATTTTGCCTCTTTGACTGTCTTTTCTCCAAATCCTTTTGCTTTGCCCCCCCACCCCCCTCCATCCCTTGCCAAATTTTGATTTGTTCTGTTCCATAATCGCCTTTTCTCCCTTTTTGGCAGTTTTAATTGTCCGTTCGTTCTCCCATTTTTGGATGAAAGTGTAAAACACCGAGCTTCTCTCTCTCTCGCCCGTTCTCTCTCTCTCGCCCGTTCTCTCTCTCTCGCCCGTTATTTCTCTATCTCGTCTCGCCCCTTCTCTCTCCGTCTCTTTTCTTCTAACGCTCTCTTTATCCCGTGCTCTCTCACTCACTCTCTCTCGTCTCGCCTGCTCTCTTCTGTTAATTGCAATGTCCCGTCACTCTCTCTGCGCCCAATTCGCCGCTCTTTTGAGTGGCCATTCTCAACAACAACACAAACCAATTGAGACTGTTCTTGCGCAGTTGGCACTTCATTTGAGGGAATTTGTTTCCAAAGAGAGAAGAAAAAATGATGGCACTGCTGAAAAGAAAGGAGAAAACCAAAGTGAGGATGACTACGACGACGATGACGATGAGGACAAAGATGGAGCTAATGGCACTGCTGAAGTCGACTGTGACGATGTTGAGGGCCAAATGTTGTGGCGGAGGGTTCGGATACTCGTTGAGGTACCCGCGGATGGGAAACTGTGCCACGCATTATTTCGATGCTAATTACCCAGTTCGGATTGGCGACCGATGGCCGTTTGGTGCCGTGGGTTTTCCAAATGGCTAAATCGATGTTGGACGGACCACCGGTTGGGACAAAAGTGGTCAAAATAATCGGTTAAGCTGTCTGATTCTGCTTTTGGTTTATATGCCCTTGCCCGTTAAGCCGACCGTCTCCAATGGGTCTCCATCCGTTTGTCCCTCCACTCTCTGCCGCCCATTTGTTCTCCGGCATTTCCTCCTCCGCTTCTTCCCTCTGTGATCACTCACTCTGTCCCCCTCCCCTTAAGCGCATTCATCGCATCCCATCACTGATCAGTGAATGTCCTCTGATCACCGCTTCTCCGATCACTTTTCATGCCGAAGCTGAAGTGACCTCACGAATTGACATCGCCGGTCATTTTGTGTCCAAATATCCAATTCTTTGAATTGCCCTTCTTCACAGGTGGTTGGACGGACACTCCTCCAATCACTTACCAATGTGCCACGCCTTCGGCAGTTTTAAATGTGTCCATCAAAGTGAATGGAAAGGTGAGTGACACAATCAGTTTTGATTACTGTGCGCTAGTCACCCTTTAGAGACCAATTCGGTGTAGGTGTGCGCTTTTGAGAGAGTTTAGCGGAGTGTTTTACACGCAATCAACGTACACAAACACAGAGAACACTCTGGTAAGCCTTTTCTGATCATTTTTCGATGAAATAAGCCATCGACAGGCTGATCAGTCTCTAAATGAACCATTTACTGACTGATCAGTCTTTTAATGAGCCATTGACAGACTGATCAGTCTTCCAGTGAGCCATTGACATACTGATCAGTCTTTCAATCGACCATTGACTGACTGATCAGTCAACAGACTGATCAGTCTTCCAGTAAGCCATCGACAGACTTATCAGCCTTCCAATCAACCATTTACTGACTGATCAGTCTTTAAATGAGCCATTAACAGACTGATCAGTCTTTCAGTGAGCCATCGACTGGCTGATCAGTACTGAACATTCTCCCCCTTTCGCTCCCCATGGGTTCAATTTTTCCGTTTATTTCCCAATTTAGCACTTTCCCTCCGCCCATTCGGTGTTCGCCTGTTGTTCTCGCCCTTCAATAAACGGTTCTCGCTCACTTATTTCCTTTCTTCTAATTTTTGAACTGTTGTTCAAAGGTTCTCTGCTCAGTTCCATTCTGATTATTTCTGGCATTGCCCGCGAGGAATTGGTCGGCGGAGAGAGAATCCGCCGCTTTTCCATCGGTGGGCCACCGAGCAGAGGCCTTTACATAAGCACAAAGTGCGTGTCATTCGATAATTCTGATCACTGATCAGTTAGTTTGGTTCAGAGTGATTACATCGTCCTTCTTTGCTTCCCCTTTTAGTTCTGATCTTCCCCATGGGTCCGGTTTGTGTTTGTTTTGTGTCCCTTTTTTATTTGCCCTTCCCTCCCGCAAACGATAAAGGACTCGGAACCAGCAGCATTCTGTCAGCCGCTGTGTTGGCCGCTCTGTGGCGACTTTTCGGAAGGCCCTTCCGTCAATCGGAGTTAGTCCATGCCGTATTGCGAGTGGAACAATTGCACACCACTGGCGGGGGATGGCAGGATCAAGTCAGTTCCGACTTTCATCAAAATGGGAGTGTACATGTGCCAATTTTGTGTTGGAATTGGAAGGTCGGCGGATGTTTACCCGGTGGCTTTAAACTCGGCACTGTGTGTCCGACGGGCGAAAGACAGTGCCAATGGCGCACAGTGCCTGTTGGAAACGCGTTGCGAAATGCGATGGCCCAACGATTGGCAATGATTTACACGGGACAAACGCGACTGGCCAAGCACCTATTGGAGGAAGTGCTGCTCAGTTGGCTGGGAAAGGATCAGCGCATTTTGGGCGCGGTGCAGCGATTGGCGGACGACGCGCGAAGGGCCGAAAAAGAATTGACAGAAGGCGAGTGAAAAACAGAGGCAAATGGAGACGGAATTGAACACAAAAGCAATTAATGATGCCCTATTTTATGATGGACAAAATTTCAGGAAAATTCCCCTCAGAAATTTGTCGACAATACAACGAACTGAAGAAAGAATTCACCGCTGGCACGGAACCGCAAAAAGTGGCCGAATTGAAAAGGGAATTGATGACCAGCGGACTCGCTGACGCGGCATGGATTGCGGGGGCGGGAGGCAAGTAATTAAGAATAATTGTCTGAAAATGAGTGATGTTTAACAGACACTTTTCCTAATCTTTACATCGCGGGACAAGGCTGCAGGAAAACCTGGAGAAATTTCATATACCAAAACGAAATTAAAAAAACAATTCATTTTTGTTTGAAAAGAAATTTGATCTGGCTAAACGTTCAAATGGAATTTTGAAAATGGAAAACGAAATTTAAGTTTCTGGGTACGAAAACGAAACACAAAAATTGACGAAAAACAAGAAAACGAAATTTTATGCAGCCCTGCTGATCGGAATAGAAAAAGCAATTGTTTGTAATTTCAACAATTGCTGTTAACAGGTGGAGGCTTTCTGTACGTTTGGGTGGGCAAGGAACGAGCTTTGTCAGAATTGGATCTGTTCTTAGCCTCCGACGAAGTAAGGACATAAAAGAAAAGGATCAGCCGAGAAAGGATTAATAAACACAGAGATGGAAAGGAATGGACGTCTGGAGGGTCCAAATGGAAGAGGAAGAGCCGATGCTGATCAGACGGGGGTGGACCATCACAGAGACAGACTTTCGACAGACCAAGCATTGAGGAGACACAGATTTGATGTATATAGTGAAATGGAAATGATGTCACTTTGTCATTTGAGATAAATGTTTAATAGATTTTATTTTACACTTACTCTACTTGGTATGTTTGGTATTTTTCTATTTTTATTACCTTTTCGGAGTTTGCGTAAAAAAATTCATTTATTATTTATAGCTATATTTTTTCATTTTTTAAAGCTTTTTTTTTTGTGTGAGGGATACAAATGAATACCAAACATAGGAGGCGAAAGCTAAAAGCACTTACAAAGGAAGGTTCTCAGGTGTCCGTGGCATTTCGGAATGAAACTTGGTAGGTGGGTAGAGCACCCAGGTTCTTAAGAAAAATGTTATTTTTTTTTGCCAAATGAGTCTGAGTTACACGAAGAGCCTGCTGTGCAGCCCAAAACTCAGCCGCGACATAACTCAGCCGGAAAAAAAATCACGAAATTCTCTTCGTTTTACACACTATTTAGTATTTACATCATTTATACATCATTAACATAGCAAAGAACGCCATATGAAGTGGAAACAACGTGGCCCCCCAAAAAGGCATAAGCTTAAGCTTAGGCTGAGGCCTATGACACTCAGCTTCGTGTCAGGTGATTCCGACAGTGGTTGATTTCGACAGTAAGTGATTTCGAGTGATTGATTTCGACAGTAAGTGATTTCGACAGTGATTGATTTCGACAGTATGTGATTTCGACAGTGAACTATTTACCTTGCTCTTTATGTCTGCTATTGGTTTCGACATTACAGTGAATTCGACAGTGATTGATTTCGACAGTAAGTGATTTCGACACTGAGTGATTTCGACAGTAACACCGAGTTTTTAAAATTGGCATAGAATTAAACTTTCACCTAAGCAAATTAAACAAATAATGAGTGATTTCGACAGTAACGTGGTTCTATGAATGCTTATTTGCTGGGTCTGTGCCCTAAAAATCTTTGAAATGTTACAGGTTTTTTAAATTCATTATTTTTAATTACTGTGAAACTCTCTTTACGATTCCTTTTTTTGTTTGTCCATAAAGGTCAAAAAAATGGACTCCAAAAAAGCAGAGTATTTGTGGTCTTTCTCATCAGTTTGAGATAAGAGAGCAATGGTCATTTTTATCTGAGAGTTGTGTGTGTGTCCCGTTTCCGTTAGTTTTGTTCATTATTTACCCCCCCCCCCACTGGCTCTTCAACGTTTTTTTGAGGCAAAATCAAATCGTGGCACATTTCTCTTGACCAATGGCGGCTATGAATGCCTGAGAAAAGTTTTATCCAGCCACGCCAAAATGGCCGACGCCAAAACGGCCACGCCAAAATAGCCACGCCAAAATGACCGGTTCCGGAGAATTTCGTGATTTAAACCGTTTTTTTTTTGGCATTTCCGCACCTCGGGACTATTTTTCCTATGCATAGCTCAACGAGACAAAGCGTTTGGTATATCATTTATGCCTTTTTTTCGTGGGTTCACTATACTTCACCCGAAGAGGATAGGATTTTTTTTCAGAAAATTTCCAAGTCTTTTTTAAAGAAAATATAGAAAAATTTCAAAAATTTATTGAAAATTTTCTAAAATCTTTTTTTTTAGAAATTTTTTGAGTAATTCCATAATCTTCAAAAAAAGGCTTAGGAATTCTCTCGACTTTAAAAATGTGGAAAAATTGTATCATAGCAGAAAACTACCCGATTGTATGAAAAATTATATCATTTGTCGAAATTGGCGAGGTACAAGACAATTTGTTACAATTCTCTGTTAGGCCAAAATTTATTGGTATTTTTTCAACGCTTCCATTCTCTCAGTGAGTGGCGGATGTGAAAGATTACACCACGAGTAGAGAACATCATAGATGGGCAGCAATAGATTGTCCTTGCCCTGTACAAAATGAAGAAAATTCTTAAATAAAAATGCTTAATTGGCAATAGTTTTGTAAATTACTCTTAAAATTGTTATTGGACCAATTTTTATGTCATAAAATGTAACTAAAGGAAAACGCTGTATCCTGTGTAAGCATAGTATTGTGTCAAGCGGTTTATAATTTACTGAATATTGTATGGGGAAAGATTTTTTACCGACCAATTTCTTCAGTCCGCTGCGCAATTGCGGTGCATGACCAAGCTGGGCGGAGAAATGATCGGCAGAAAACTCACATTTCCGGCTGATCACGTTCATCAGGACGAATAAAAGTTTGACGTAGAGGGCTAAAAAGGGACTTTTTTTTTCATTTTCACTCTTTCTAACCCGTGACAAATCGGCTGATCTGCAGTCCGATCACAATGGGCTGTTGTTGGGCGGGCGGAAAGCCAAAAGCGGCGAAAAGATTCTCTTGTTGGTGGAACAGTGAGAAGATGAACATAATGACGAGCAGGTTGATCTGTAATATGTGACTCTTTAAGATGCCTTCCCTTTTTTGTTAATGGATAACTTATTCTTTAATAAAGAAAAGTGGGTTAATTAAAACCGGAACAGGACAAAACCACACACCTCACTGCAGGTCAACCGCATTAGTAGATGGCCCAACTTCCAATGACCAAGCTCATGGCACAACACCGCCACCACTTCGTCGTCGTCCATCCCAAGTCCCTTCTCTTCCGCTTTTCCATTGCCTTTTTTCTTTCCTTCTGCGTCGTACTCCTCCTTCTTTTGTTGTTGTTCATTGGAAGAAAGGGGAGATGACTTTTCTTTCTCCTCCCCGTCAACATTTTGTGACAATTCCGCTGTCGAATTAGCCTCATTTTCGGCCTAAATTGTTTTTTTTTTTACAATAATTAATTAAAAATAGAGCCCCGGAATCAAAAAACATTGGACAATGTCATAAGCTTTTTTGTCCAATATCGGCATGAAAAAACTCACAAATTTTCCCTCCTCTCCACCATCCTTCCTTTCTGTTATTTTTTGCTTTTCTTTGGTTGTTCCCTCTTCCTCTTCCGTCTTCTTTAACAGTTCGTTAATTTCTTTGCTCAACAAAGTGTCGAAACTGAAGAAAAAAAAGAGGTTTTTGAAAGCAAAAAAAAAAGAAGGTCGTCGGTTTACACGGTCGGACCCCTTCGCAAAATTGGCCGCTGACCCCCCCCCCCCCCCCGACCCCCCCTCCAGACCCCTTCGCAAAAATTTTGGTTGACCCCTCCCCCCTTTTTCATGTATGGGTCCAGCTGATACAAATTCACTTATTTTCCAATTTTCTTAAGTAAAAATTTTTGAAAACTTAAGCAAATTTGCAAAAAATACCGGTTTTTAAAGCATTGTTTGCCGCAACTAAATCAAAAAAGGGGGGGGGGCGGCGGTGCCAATAGGTGCCGCCGGAGAAAATTTTTAAATTACGGTGTATTTTGGTAACAGATTTTTTAAACAAATGAAGCCGATTTTTTGTGATTTTATTGAGAAAACATAGACAAAAAAAGTGGCTGGTGGTGCCGATAGGCGCCACCAGGGAAAATTTTTGAAATTAGTTCTATTTTGTGAACGGAATTTAGCCTAAAAATGGCCATTTTGAGGATTTTTTCAAGAAATTCCGAAATTTATCCATTTCACCCCCTATTTCGGTCCCTCATACGAACGAAGTGGGGGGGGGGACCCCCCACCTCTTTTACACCGACCCTCCCTCGATGCGAAAAAGTCCCAAATTTGGGCCCTTTGCGGGCGAAATGGAAAAAATTTGTCTCTAACTCTTTAGGGAGTGGTTTCCGAGATTTTTTTACGGATTCTTATTTTATAAATCGAGAGGAGTTGATTGATATATATAAATTGTTCAATTTTGCGTCTGGGCACTCAAAACCATATTTACCAAATATCCATAAAACTGAACTCACAGAACAATGCGTTTGTTGTTCCAAAAACCGTACATGTACGCGTTACTATGCGAGGAGCGCTTGGAATCTTAGGAAACAAATAAATTAAGAAAACCTCTCACATATTCAAACTTTGAACGATGTAAAGTTTGGTCAGCGGAAACCCTACTCGGTCGGCCAATGCCTCAATTTTGCGCTTCAATTCACTGTCCGGCAGCGGCAAATATTTGTCAAAAAGAGGCCCAATGAATTCGGGATAGACAAACATCATCCCCTAAAAATGCACCTGTTTTAATAAATTAGCACATTTTCAACTTTTTATGACCCTAAATGTATTTCAGCTTTTATAGAAAAAATGAAAATTTTGAAAAAAAATAACCTACAAAATTTAATAGTGAGAAGACAAGCCATGCATAAATGTAAAAATTTGGGCCTCCATTTCGGATGGTCCATACCAAACTCGTCCCAAAAAGTGTACCGAGTACAAGACCAACACCCAATTTCTTGGCCATGTCCTTGAAGAAAAATGGCACCGTCTAAAATTTTGAGAAAGAATTTTGTGAATGCGAGTGTTTTAACTTCTTTGTTGAATCCGTGCTTTTGTTCGATGAAAAATGTGATGTAATATGAGAAAGGCAACAAACCGACTGTCTGAATGATGTAACTCACACACATGAAAACGATTGAGTGCCAAATCTTGGAAAAGTTTTCATATTTAATGAAATTTTTATTAATAGACAAACTTCGGCGCCATTTGGCCAAATCCATAAGGCTATTTGGACGCACGAGTTCCACATCCATGGATAGAGAGAGCACAAAAATATAATCTTAACCAAAAACCGTCAAAAAGAAAAGACAAAGTGTAGTTGATGCCAGCAAAAAAATTTCCCGGCCGGGATCATTTTGGCGTGGCCCTTTTTGGCCTCTTACAGTATGAATTCACATTTTCCTATTTTTAAATGGGAGTGAGAACGAAACACGACACATTAGAAAAACAAACCGAAGAAATGACAAAGCCGAATGCATTTTGGACAAGTGCAAATTGCATATGGTCCAACTGGTAAGCCCGTGCCTTGGCAAAACCCAAATGAAAGAGGCGCAATGAAACGCGTACAAAGAGTAGAAAATTATTGAGGGATCCATCGAAAAATGAGAAATTTTATAAAACGCGTTGAATTGTTAATAATTTGAAAAAGAGAGACCAATATCGCATTTATTGACCCTAAAAAAGTAATTTTGCCGACACCGACGTCGAACCCCCGTTATTTTTTTGGCCTCACCCATGGACCCATGGCTTTCCATTCCCGAATGGCGGACCCGCGATTCTTTGGGCCTACTCAAGGGTTCGAGAAAAGTTTCAGAAAAGATATTCAGAGTAATTTACATTTAATATAAAGCTTTGAAATGCGGGAAGAATGCTTCTCAGGTGCTCTTACACTAACATTATTAAATTTTTCTTTCAGTGATCCTGTGATGGAAATAAAAGGGAAATCGCAATTATATGTTGACTAATGATGGGGAGGGGGAGGGTCCACCTGGAGACGGGGGACCGCTGTGGGGGCTAGAATTTATTTTGTGTAAGGCCCAACGGTGCTAGGTGATTCCGACAGTGGTTGATTTCGACAAAGTGATTTCGACAGTGATTGGATTCGACAGTGAGTGATTTCGACAGTAAGCTATTTCGTTTTTTTTTCACTGTCTGCGCGTGATTTGAATTAAAATTTCTTTCTTTCTTTTTCTGAACTTTTGATTTACGACTGAAGGTAATCGGGCAATTTCATCGGTAAATACTCAACTCGTTTTTGGCCAACTCGTTTTTGTTACGACTCGTTTTTGACTCAACTCGTTTTTATTGTCTCAACTCGTTTTTATTGTCTTAACTCGTTTTTATTGTCTCAACTCGTTTTTCGGGTTGAAAAACCCTAAATCGAAGGGAAACGAAAGGGGAAAACGTGAATTTGGGGGTTTTCGGGGTCGCTGATCACGAATATGGCATTAGTTTTTGCCAATTCCTAACCCCGGACCCCGAACTCGAACAAAAAGTCGAAAAATTTTAATTTTTTCTAAGTCGCTTTTATCCGTCAAAATTACTCTAATAGGCCAGATTCGACTTGGAATGATGTCATTTTGTTTTTTGGGTACCGAATTCGAACAAAAGTCGTGAATTCTATTTTTCATAAAAAAAATTTCTTTGTCCAAAAACCTACTTAAAGCCCATAAAAACAGATCATATAGCTTTGACAGATATTCTCGAACATTTATTGTCGATAAAAGCGACTTAGAAAAAATTAAAATTTTTCGACTTTTTGTTCGAGTTCGGGTCCGGGGTTAGGAATTGGCAAAAACTAATGCCATATTCGTGATCAGCGACCCCGAAAACCCCCAAATTCACGTTTTCCCCTTTCGTTTCCCTTCGATTTAGGGTTTTTCAACCCGAAAAACGAGTTGAGACAATAAAAACGAGTTAAGACAATAAAAACGAGTTGAGACAATAAAAACGAGTTAAGACAATAAAAACGAGTTGAGACAATAAAAACGAGTTGAGTCAAAAACGAGTCGTAACAAAAACGAGTTGGCCAAAAACGAGTTGAATGCCGTCCATTTCATCTTCGTGAACAACACAGGAGGGAGAAGCCGAGGCCAAAGAGAATAATTCGATTAATTTTTGGTGGTCAACGAATGGGTTCATTTGTCCAAAGACAATGCCAAGGCCTAAAATGGGGGAAGAGGGGGGGGAAGGGTCATCAATGGGTTATCAAGAAAAGGGTTCACCCCAGGACTGGACGTAACAATTTTCAATTACGGAAATCCGTAATCCGTCATTACGGCGATTTTTTCAGTTACGGCCACCCGTAATCCGTCATTACGGAGGTCCAAAAACGCCGTAATCTGGCGTAATCCGATTTTGAAAAAAAATTTTCTTAAAATTTTTGTGAATTAACCGTGTACCGACATTTCGCCACCCCAACATTTCGCCACCCGACGTTTCGCCACCCGACATTTCGCCACCTAAGCCAAAATCCGACGTTTCGCCACCTAAGCATAAATCCGACGTTTCGCCACCCCGACATTTCGCTACCCCAACATTTCGCCACCCAAGCCAAAATCCGACATTTCGCCACCCAAGCCAAAATCCGACGTTTCGCCACTAGTTTTGCCACCTCTAAGAAAAAGCGCCCATTTGCCTTCAAAAAACTCAAATGTGTTATCACTACTCCATTCAATGCTAAAATTTAAAATAATGATTTATCTGTGTAAATACATTGCTAAAAGGAAAAGGAAAACGAAAACGTAATGATATAAAAAAATTTCAATTTTCCGATAAATCATTTTCATCATCGCTTTCGTCTTTGTGGAAGAGGCAACGTTTCACCAAATTGTAGAACATTTGTACAATTTTCCAATAAGATTGTAACTTGAGACACGGTGAATGCTAAAAAGTTCCGGGGTTTTTTTTTATTAAAGAAAAATTATTTTACTGGTAGCGCTTCGTGTTCGTCGTTCACTGTCCTTATTCAAAAGTTGAGCCGGGATTTGAATTTTCAGTGGTTCCTTCTTTGCTTTTGATGCACCAAAAACCTAAAATTCAAGAAAACTTTTTTATTTTTATAAATTGGGTGTGCTTTAACCACAGTGCCAGAGACAGAGTGCGCCTCTGATTGTTTCTCCGCGTTTGATTTTGACGGGCTGTTCGTTTTCAACATCACTATTCTCTATGATGTCGCCGACGTCAGATGGAGGTAAGATGCCTCCATTGCATTGTTCGTTTTCTCTATTGATGACCTCGCTCGGTCGTGAACATCAAAAGAAACGTCCGGCAGCACAACGTTCAACGGGTCCACTGTGTCCACCGCACCAAAACGTTTACGATTTTCCCTAAAAAATGAGAAAAAAATGAAAAAAATCAAATAAAATTCACCGTCTGATCATTTCCCAACGCCACAAAAGTTTCATCTTTGGTGTCTGCGCGAAGTTGAGCTAATACCTTCGATGGTTTTCGGCGCGGCTTTTCACGCGAAACCGCCTTCATCATGCTGCGTTTTTGTTCCTCGTTGTGCCATGCAGGATCTGGGATGTGATTGTGCTCTCTTTTAATTATACTTCAAAAAGACTTCAATTTTGCTGAAAACAGATACATAGATATGATAAATGGATAAAAATAGAAAGAACTAAAACATAGCCCTAATAATTTGTTTTAGACTACATGACTTATTCAAGTCCGAGTGTTAGATATTCGAAAAGGATGTTTAATTGGAGGGTTCTGCAACTGAAAAATATAGGGATAAATTTTTGATAATAATTTTTGACCGAGTCGACAAAACGTAATTTTTGGCTGAGTCGACAAAACGTATAGTCGACAAAACGTAGTTTTTTGACTGAGTCGACAAAACGTATAGTCGACAAAACGTAGAGTCGACAAAACGTGGGGAGGCGTCGCTTTTTCTTAGGGGTGGCGAAATGTCGGGGTGGCGAAACGTCCTATTTTTGCTTAGGTGGCGAAACGTCGGATTTTGGCTTGGGTGGCGAAATGTCGGGTGGCGAAACGTTGAGGTGGCGAAACGTCCTATTTTTGCTTAGGTGGCGAAACGTCGGATTTTGGCTTGGGTGGCGAAATGTCGGGTGGCGAAATGTTGTGTAGCCGAATTAACTTCCCAGTATAAAGATGGGTCGGCCTTGGATTTAATTTTTTGATCCAGTAAATATTCATTCACTTCCACTTCCAGAGGATTAAAAAATAGAAAATTGTTGTTTATAGGGGGTCGGGGTCGGTTCGCCGCCAGACTCGTTTAGGACTTTGTAACTTTTTTCTTTGCGAACCAAATTTTACAAATTCGGCATGATTCAGAAGCTTTAAATGTTGTGAAGATATTAAGTTATTTCTAGGGCTGCCAAAAATATGGAAATAAAATCGCGAAATATGGCCATAAAATATGGATCAAAAATCGCAAAATATGGACATAAATATGGAAAAAAGCCAAAATATGGGCAAAAAATTTTATCAAAATAGTGCATTTTTTTCAAAAAAATTTTAGCGCCTACCGGTCCGAGTGTCGAATGGCCCACAAAAAGCCAATTTGGCGTTTGTTTAAAAAAATGAAAACATAAAAGCCTAGACCTAGTCGAGCTTAAGCTTATGCCTAAGCTTAGGCCTAAGCTAAGCCCTAATTCTAAAGTTAGCCTCTATTTAAAAATCGTTCGACACTCGGACATGATTTACACTATTCGACACTCGGAACGTCCGACACTCGGACCGGAAGCGATTTTAGCGTTGTTTATAATTGCAAATGAAATATATTTCCAAATTTTGGGGTGAAAACGCATTCGATATCAATTTTTTTGATCAGAAATACAGAAAAAAAAATAGAAAAATTTTTAGAAGCTTCAAACCAAGCTAAAAACATGTTTTACATGAGTTTTAGGCCGTTCCGAGTTCAGGAAAAAAAATATGGATTTCCATATAATTGGCAGCCCTAGTTATTTCTAAGCGATCGACTAATTCTTAAAAAAAAAGTTACAAGTTGAGCTGAAAAATCTGAATTTTGGTTATTTTAGTCAAAGCTCCAATCGGAAATTTTCCAAAATAAGTACATCGTTGGTCAAAAATAAGTTTTAGGAAAATAAGTACATTTTTTAAAAACGTTGTTTTGAAGCCCTATCTTGCTTTTTATTCATCAAAATCAGTAACCGGGGCATATTTTTCTCCTCCAACAAATTAAATTTTTAATTTTGAAAAAGAAAGAATTGGCGATGCCGATAGGCACCGTCAGGAAAAATTTTGAAAATTTGAGTGTTTTTTAGTAACAAATCTTGTCATAAAATGACCAATTTTTGAGAATTTTTAAATAAATTTTGAGAAAACTTACGCAAGTGGGGGTAGGTGGTGCCAATAGGCGCCACCGGCAAAATTTTAAAAAAATATTCCTTTTTATGCCTTGAAATTCACGCTCATAATCAGCGTCAAATTTATATTTGCGCTAAATAATTTAAGCTAAAAAAATATGTGATACATAGAAATGTGCCAGGTGTTTTCGACAGTGGGTGATTTCGACAGTGAATTCTATAACGGTAGAAAAATATTGATTACACAATTTCGTGAATTTAAAAAGTTTACATCCCATTTGAAACACCTACTTAAATCAAACATAGTAGCTAGTAAGTCCTTTTTGCAAAAAACAAAAAAATGATAGCAGATGATTTGTGGCACACCCGACTTGCTGAATTCCAAATCGATCCGCGAATGGATAAGTGGGCCGTATGAAAAAAAAGAAAGTCGAAATATCGGACAGCATCCTATTCGTACTGTTGGATTCGTACTGCTCCGATTCATACGGTTAACAATTTCTACCGCAGTCTGCACCTAAAATTTTCGCAAAATTTTTTTAAAAAAAAATCAAAAATTTTGCGAAAATTTTAGGTTTTTCTTTAAGTTTGCTGCTTAAAAAAATTCCCAGTAATTTTTTATTGAAAAATCTCAAGACTTAGAAATTTTTTAAAAATTTGGGGACGAATCGACTATTTTGGCTTGGGGGACGAATCGACGGTATTACCCCAACTCGTTTCGGGCCAACTCGTTTTTACCCCAACTCGTTTTTTACGTGTTATAAGTATAAGGACTGTCTAACCTATCGCTGTCTGCGCTCAACGAAAAATACGGGCAAAATAGGGTTAAAAAAACGAGTTGGGGTAAAAACGAGTTGGCCTGAAACGAGTTGGGTGTCGTCCGAATCGACACGGGGATCAATCGACGGGCAGCGGTCGAAATCAACCACTGTCGAAACCACCGAAATTTCTGCCGAAATTGGACCGTTAATCATAGTCAAAATTTTGTCAATCCCGCCAATCCTCTAGCCCACACACAGAATGTTGAATCGTTGTGGAAGAAATTAAAGCGAAACTTTAAACAGCAGTTTGGAAATACTAGCGAGACTTTTGTGGTCCAAATAAGGAGAATGGCCGACAACAAAAAATTATTCAATCTATTTTGGATTGTCTGTCGGCAATTGAAAATCAGTTAACAATAACGGCATCCTCCCTCAGCAAATCTGTGACCAATTGCAGAACATTGTCACCCGCTTGGACGGCATCGAACAAAAAATTTTCAACCACAACAACGGCAACAACAACGGCGACGGTGAGGAGAAAGAAAGCAAGCGTTCGCTTGTGCTCATTGGCATTTCGGAGTCACAGGCCAAAAAGCCATCAGAAAGAGCGGCGGAGGACACGGCGACTGTGGCCGACATTTTGGATGCTTTGGAAATTGAGGTTTGCCCGTCCATCGTCTACCGAATGGGGCGAAGAAATGACGACAAACGGAGGGGACCGAGATTGGTGAAGGTTGTCCTGCCGGCCAGCACTTTCCAGCGCTTTGCGTTGGCTCAATGGGGGCGGCGACGGAACGAAATGCGTGGAAATGCAGAATGGCAGCGATTGATGGTCCGACCGTCGCTGACAAAAGAAGAATTGGCTGCCGAAAGAGAGGCGAGAGAGAAGAAGCGTGTGGAATATGAACAGAAAAACAAAGACATGGTGACGACGCGTCGTGGAGGCAATATCGAAAAAAATGTTTAAGGTCACAATATTTTCTAAATTGTTTTTATTTTAATTCAAGAAGTTTAGTAAACAAAATTGACCAGTTTAAGCTTTTACTTTTAGAAAATAGATATAAAATCATAGCGATTACCGAAACTTGGTTAAACAATAAAATAAGCAACGCACAAATTTTAGAAAATTTACCATTTTCTTTGATAAGAATAGATAGAACAAATAAAAAGGGAGGAGGTGTAGCGTTTGTTATTTCGAATGAAATACATTTGAAATAATAAAAACTTCAAAAATACAAAATTCCGATATTGTTTGCGTTGACATTTTTTCGCCCTTTTCCGAATCAAAAATCCGTCTTATCTTGGTTTATAGGCCCGTAACTACTGAAACTTTTGATAATTTTATGCAACTCTTGGAATTAATTTCTTCACTAACAGTCTCAACAGAAAATTTTGTCATTTTTGGCGATTTTAATTTTACTAATATTCACTGGAATCAAAATGGCCCTTTCTCTGTCCAAAATAATTTAACAAATTTTGAAAGTACTTTTCTTGGCTTTATTGAAGGTTTACGACTTAACCAAATGATTAAAAAACCCACCAGGGCGTATAATTTCTTGGATCTAATTTTAACGAATAATCAATTTCTCATAAAAGATGCCTCAGTTGGCCCTCCATTCTCGATTAGTGACCACAATACAGTAAAATTCGATTTAAAACTAAATGTTTTTCCATGTAAAAATTCCAAACACTATAACTTTAAAAAAGCTAGTTATTTGGAAATAAATGCCATGCTATCTTCCACTGATTGGGTTACCTTTTTTTCTGATTGTATAGAAATTGACCAGATTTATAACAAATTTGCAGTTTTTTTACAATTTTTAATATCAAAATATGTTCCACTAACAGTAACAAATTCTAAACAAAATATACCTGAGAAAATTACTACCTATTATTTTCTTTTCCAATTTACACACCGAGTCAGTTTTGGGCCCCTGTACCAGAAAAGATTTGCATCTGTGGCTCAGTGGTCTTTCAGATGGTAAAAGACATAAGATGGAAGGTCGAATTCGACCCATGACAAGAAATATTCATTATTATATTTCTAGATGCTAATTTAAAGATAAGATGGAAAAGGGCTAAGTAAAGGAAGAAATTGCTTCACTATTTCTTTTTTCTCTGACTTCTTTGACTCTCTCACATTTCCCTTCTCTCTCCTCTTCCACCCACCCAACGCAGCCCCGATTTTCAACAATTATTTTTGAACTTCTTTGCGAACCAAATCGCATAAAATTGGCATCATTCGAAAGCTCTTGTAAAGAAGAAGCTTTTTCTAAGTAATTGTTAAACAAATGGGTTTATCTGCAAAAAGTTATGACCTATAGAAAAAATAATTTGGTGAATTGTAATTCTAACTTTTAAAGAAATGTATAATCAGAAATAAAATTAGTATTAATCGATGTAGAATTTAATTATCTATCGATGATGAAAGTTTGATGATGAAATTGAGCATGCATCAAAAGTTATGAGCATAGAAGTGTGGGATGTTTTTCTCCAAATAAATATAAATAGACAGTGCGCCAAAATGGGAGAATGTTAGAGAAAAAGGGGAAATTTGTTTGGCGTCTCGAACTCTCTATTTATTCGCACACATCTCGGTTTTTGACTCGGTGTGTTTAAAAAAACAAATTGGGCAAACTCTAAATAGTTTTTGACCTTTTCATCGAAAAATTGGCAAGAAACAAAAATATAATTAAGGCCATTGTTGGTCCTCGTACATTTAAATGGAACAAAAGTGAAATGATCGGAATTGAGATGCAATTTTTGGAAGAAGGAAATTTTTACTGGATATTTGCGTCCAAAAAGCTTTTCTGAATAGTCAGCGCAACATCGAGCAATTGGAGGTATTCGTCTGCCCCGTCCATTAAACATTTCTCGGCCTCCTTTAAGGGAAAAACAATTGTAAAGAGGGATACCGTATTTCTTCTAATAGAAGACCCGGGTCTTATATTGTTCAACCCTACTCAAAAGGGGTCTTATAATGGAAGGGGGTCTTCTAATAGAACGGGGTCTTCTATTGTTCAACACCTCTAAAAAGGGATCTTCTATTTCAAGGACCAATTTAAGAAGGGGGGGGGGGGGGTGGTAACTTTGGTTTTCAGTACCCATCTTTTTTTTGGCATCATAACAATATTATCTGTTAAATTATACTTAGGTAAATTACAAAAAAATGGACGGGCAAGAAAGTTCTCCTGCCTTTGAGAAAATGGTAAAACTGCTTTTTCATTAATTTAAATACCTAATTCTTATTTTTTATTTAGGTCTGTTGCTACTGCAATAAGCCATGTTCTGGTGCGCATCAGTGTCGTTTGTGCTCCAAACCATGCCATGCAATACCGCTCTGTTCATTTTCTATAGAAGGAGAGGAGGGATTCGGCGCTAAAGTCACATGTTCTGATTGCTGGCTCAATGATGACACTTCCGTCGACCAAAACGCGAATTCCGATAAACAATCAAAAACCACTAGCAAAGAAGTCGACGACGCATTGTCTCAGTTTATCAACTACCAAATAGTGACCGAGGACAACAACGAGGCAACGAGTTCACAAATTACGCGCAAACGCAGAAAGTACAGCATAGAAGAGAAGCTCGGCATTCTGGACTTTGCTAGGAAATCGTCAATTCACGCAGCCAGCCGTCACTTCAAAGTTGGAAGGAACAACATCCGTGACTGGAAGAAACACGAGACGCATCTTAGGAAAATGTTACTGCCTAAAATTTGGTTACAACTCTTTTTTAAAACTTTATTCCATACAGGGAAGAATCAGCAAAACGCATGAGACTCGCTGGTGGTGGACGAAATTTGACGGATGCCGACTTCGACAGAAAATTGTCCAATTGGGTACGAGAACTTCGAGAGAAAAAGTTGCGAGTGACGCGCAACATTTCATTTTGTATGTACAGGATCTTCTGCACAGCAACAAGTTAACGCTCTTTCCCCTTTTTAATTTTTCATTTATTTCTTTTCAGTTACACTCACGTTTACGCGTGTGACGAGACCTCAGTATGGCTGGACCCTTCCGGAGGAACGTGCGTGGCTGAGAAAGGGTCAAAGATGGTCACAGTGCTCAACACGGGCCACGAAAAGGCGCGTGTCACCGTCCTTCTCACTGGACGGTCCGACGGAGCAAAAATGAAGCCGTTTGTCCTTCTGCCGAAAAAACGACCCGTACCAGACATCGTCAAACGTTTCGAGAACAAGCTAGTTTTGTCCTGGTGTGGCAGAACATGGATGGACAATGAACTGACGACCGATTATTTGGAAAAGGTGCGTAGAAGGAAATTTAATCCCAGGCTCACTCAAGTACAGTATATGTCTTAGAAAAAAATTCCCTGAAAAAAGCTCTTCTGTATTAAGTGAGCTTTCTGTCATAAGACGCATATGGGTTTGGAAAATAGACATTTACGCCGAATTGGCGACAGTACCACTCCACCAAGGGGCAGGCGGAAGTTATGCATACCAAAAGAAAGCTCTTTCTGAGCTGAACAAGATGATCATTAAAATATTTTATTCAGTTCAGGTACAAAGGTGTAAGGATAAGTTTTACACTTCGGATAATGCGTCAAGGTAAGCAAGCAGATACATTGCTCGCACTACTAGAAAACAAGGAAGCCTAAACAGAAATTAATAAAAATTTATTTTAGAATATTATACGAGATGACAGACATGTCACATTATTACCGCTATAAGTGTTGAAACTGTTAAAGAATCTACCTAATATTGCCAACGATAAAAGCATAGACAATGCTCTTCTGTATTAAGTGAGCTTTCTGTCATAAGACGCATATGGGTTTGGAAAATAGACATTTACGCCGAATTGGCGACAGTACCACTCCACCAAGGGGCAGGCGGAAGTTATGCATACCAAAAGAAAGCTCTTTCCGAGCTGAACAAGATGATCATTAAAATATTTTATTCTGTTCAGGTACAAAGGTGTAAGGATAAGTTTTACACTTCGGAAAATGCGTCAATAAAAGCAAGCAGATACATTGCTCGCACTACTAGAAAACAAGGAAGCCTAAACAGAAATTAATAAAAATAATTTATTTTAGAATATAATATGAGATGACAGACATGTCACATTATTACCGCTATAAGTGTTGAAACTGTTAAAGAATCTACCTAATATTGCCAACGATAAAAGCATAGACAATGCTCTTCTGTATTAAGTGAGCTTTCTGTCATAAGACGCATATGGGTTTGGAAAATAGACATTTACGCCGAATT